>DWLR01005426.1:0-10980 GCA_018246295.1 Papilio alexanor hazarajatica
CTTATGATGTAATTATCGTTCTTGTCAATCATTCTGTAATATGAATAAATTGCAGTAGGATTTTTACAACTAAACATAGGTTTATTTTTACGTTATTTTGTTATTACTTAATAACTACTAGCAGTTATTCTAAAAATCAATAAACCCGAGTGACTGTACCCTTTGACCCTTCGGGGAAGAATACGAAAGGAATGACACCTCAATCTTTAATAATCAGTCCAGCAGCTTAAGCTACAGAAGGTTACAACGGAATGGTCACATGCATACATACAAACATACTTACAAATCTGCATAAAACATACATAACTCTCCTGCCAGTCGGCGAATAAGAATATTATTATTTTCAAAAAAAAAAATTATATTAGCAATTTTTATTTGTCTTTTATGTGCTTACATGAATAAAACTGGCGCCTTGAATGTTTTATGTGTTTCCTTTTTCATGATGTGAATGATATATGTTAAGATATCGTGTATTGAACATTAAGTTAATAAAGTTACATCATACTTCTTGCCATCTTATCTATCCATACATCTTAGCCTATGATCGTCCACTGCTGGGCTCAGGCCTCTGCCATTGATCACATAATTGGGGAGAAATGTGCCATAATCGCCACGCTTGGACGCTGCTGCCTGTCTTTCGGTGGTCTTTACATCCAGGGACAAGACAAACAGACATCTTCATACACACAAATGTTTGTCCTGGGTGGAAATCAAACCGACGACCTGCGGCGTCAAAGGCATGCATCTCACCTACCGCGCCGACCGGTCCGTCGATCCATATTCTTCTTGGTATTAATATAACCATTTAAAGACGTTACACGACATTTATTGTTAGTCGGTTTCTCGTAAACTGTAAAAACAGTCGCAAAATCAATAACGTCCGTTGTGAACGTGTCAAGTAATGCAAATCCTAGTAAATCACATTACCGGCCCGACATGACGTAACGCCGTAAACGCTATTGGCGCGAATCCACTGTTTATCGTACGTTATCTATACTAAACAATTAGTCCGACAGTGTCACTGGCAACCGCAACGCGTTCAATTTTTTCGATTGCTGTGGTGAAAGTTAAGCGATTGTTTTTTAAGCAACGGCAAACTGTGTTATTATATAGTTTTATTTTTTAATAGTGAAGTTATGTTTTGAATTTTTACATGTATAGAAAATACTTATTTTGTGATTTCTTCACCGCGAGTGGAGGAAATCCAAGTGGCGATACCTCAAGGGCTCCCGCCCTTGCCGAAAGGTTTGAGTTTTTTCGATAAGATTGCTTTGCATCGATCGCCAATTAAAAGATAAAAAATATTAAAAAGAGCAGAATGTAGAATAAACCGTTTTGTTGCTATAAATATTTGAAAATGTATAATATTGCAATAATTTAACCTATATTTTTCCTTGGTCGATGGCTCCGCGTTTTTTTACAAAAACGTATAGATATAAAAATATCTCATCACTCACAAATAGAACGTTGCAACATATAAATTATTTACCAGACCAGTGAAATAGGAGATATATAACTAACTAAGTAATAAAAAAAACTGCTAGTCAAGTTAGAGATTTTTAAAGGTTTTGATTACACATGTATCTGTTTATGTATGTAGACTCTAAAATTATGTATGAAAAACGAATAAATACTTAGCTCGTCCACTTAGTAATTGCTCGAATTGGCCAAGTATTAAATTATGGCATCGATGCGGTAATTAACGACGTTTCATTAAAGGGCGATCGATTATGATATTATTTAATACCATACGATAGTGGTTTTGAGTCTTACTAAAACAGTCTAGGCCTATGTTCTATGTCATATGGACGAGCATTAAGACAGAGTACCGTTTTGTGAGCTTTCGGTTGTCGTATTTGTTTTTGAATTTGTTATAATCCAAGAATGGATTTAAAGATTATCTTTGTTAAGAATTACAAAATGTTACGGACACGACTAAAGAACAGTACACAAATGTAATTTGTTACCATGGAGCCTGACTAATGATATTGCATTGGAACAGCATCGATTGTTGATTGTTTGCCGTAGTAATGTCGAACAGGCGAACGCTTCCGACATCGGTCCGATTCTAGAGCAAAGATTTACTTACACTTGACTTCTTATATTTAAATATTCCGCAAGTCTCTGCTTAGGACGACAAACAAGCAATCCAATCATTAAGCATCGTTAATCTAATTATCTGGATTTACAATCGTCATTGCTAACGCAGCGCTAAGTTAGCTAATCTTAATACATAGGGATGGACTGAGAGGTGGTTAATGTTTTCCGCGGGTATGTATATATAATATGTATGTTTGTAATCTCCTGTAGGCTCAACGACTTGACCTATTTTAAAGAGTGATTCGTATTCCCCAGAGTTGTTCCGTAGAGTGTTGTAGGGGTGTACCCCTTCCCCGTACCCAATAAGCCTAATAGGCTTGTTGTTAAAATAATTTCTAGTTACTAATAATACGAATATATGCGGAAATCTTTTTCTCAAGAGATTTAAGTTGGATTGTTCTGAAGTGTTTGCGAAGTGCTATTTTTATTTAGACTTGAAATTAATATTATAAGTTGGTGATATCAATTCACACAGAGCGAAATAGCACTTTCCAATTCCCACACGGCGTGGCCACGCGTCGCGGCGGACAGATAGTACTTTCTCTGGAAATGAAAGAAATTGACGACAAACTAGTTTTTACTTACACATGTTAAAGTTATAATTAAACATAATTTTATAATGAAGTAAACCTAGAGTAACTACATTGTGTTATTAGTTCGAGGTGTGATTGTTAAATGTAATATAAATCGGTTCATTCATGATTTAGTCTCCGATGTTATGGAAGATGAGTGATAAATTTGTAAGTTGCTAGATGCACGTCCTATACAGCTCTGTAAGCCGCGCTGTTAATTTAACTATATAATAGAACTAGGACATTAAGAAGTAATAATTAAAATCTGCATGTTATTAACTTTCAGGCGTGAAAGAGAAGTATTCTGCATTTCGTCTGAGGAGTGAAGTGCCTCTTTCAACTACCTCATATACATTTTTAGTTCAAACTAAATTCAATCAACGAAACATTTTCAGTCAGGTCGTCACACCTTCCGATCAGCTGATTACGCGAAAGTGAGACATCAACACGTTTCGTCTCTGTCCCAGCGCTACGTCACCAAAGCGCGCCGACTACATGTTTCCGGTTAAACTCGATTTATCTACCTGTTGTGCTCGCACAAAAATCGTGTTTTCTTTGAATTATGTTCCGACAGTAAGATGATAAACCTCTATATCCGGGACAAAATATAGTTGTGTATAAGCGACCCGCTCTGGCTTTGACTGGATAGTACAGAATATGTGCCTACATCTTTTTTTCGTTACCAAGTCTTACTTACCAGCATCTTAGTTCTTAAATATGTTTATATAGGTTTTGGTGTATAAAAATCCATTGAAGTAGTAAATTGTCTAAAATATGTAAAAGACTGTAAGAGCTTAGTATTACGGCAGAGAAAAAATGTTGGCGTATATTCTGCCATATAGTGCGTACCTATGAGGAACCGGGGCAGGTAAGTAGATTCTTTACACACTTAGCTTGTGATTCCCCTCATTTATTGTAAACTGTTTCAGCGTGTAACAGATATGGGGTCATGATAACTGTGTGGTGGGCGGGAGCGCAATTACGTGACGTGAGAGTCGATGTTGCCACGTTCCGACGCTCGAATTCCCGTCACCTAAGCGGACGTCTCATGAGATACAAATTGTTTTTGGATAGCCACTAAAAATCTATTACGTTAACAACAATGGCGGCAGCTGTAGTAATTTAAACAGAATTTATATTATTTAAATAATTATAGATATTATCGTCTCACTAGACGTAAGTACCTATACTTAGTTTTAAGTTATTCTCAGTGCGATGTTGTGCAAAATCTATGAATTTTTGATTTCGGACTCCGCTTTTGTTTTGTGTACAAAAATAACAATTCATCATACTGCACTGCATTTTCACTTTTTCACTTACTGTCATCCTTCTCAGGAACGTATCAATCGTTAATCACATTGGTATTAATTAAACGTGAGATAATAATCACAGATTAGCATCAAAACGTGACTATTAATATTTCCATTTTAGTTTGACAATATCAAAACAAAATCGAATTAGATTCGATAAATATAGGTTGTGATTTATTTTTTTCTAAAATTATTATATTAAAAATGTAGCATTAAAAAAAAGTTTAATTAATAAATAGAATTATTCAGTTCAAATTTGTATAAAACTTCCCCCTTTTACGCATAAGAAATAGAAAAATGCTTCATTATCGGTTGCCATGGTACTGTTGACAATGACAACTTTTGTCGCATGTTATTTATTACCGAAATTAATGTACGTGGAATCAAATTACAAAAAAAAATTCAGCTAAAAGAATAAGAAACGAACGCGTGCGAAGCTGCGGGTAACACCTACTTTTATTTATAATAATTTATAGGCACGGTACGTTTAATTACAAATCCATTAAATCCAAATAGTGCTTGCCTTAAGTCTATGAATATATGAATTTTAGGTATGTCACTTGCGAATGTCCCCTTTCCAACACATAAAAATGTTTGAAATTGGTTTGTAAATGGCGAAGTTCTGCGATAACATAATACAGCAATTGAATTGAGAACCTCCTCTTTTGAAGTCGTATAAAAAAAGGGTTTTGAAGAATTTTTACGATATTTCAGTAATTAGAGACTTGTTATTAATTATGAAAATTTAAATACGACGCCCCTGCCCGATCAGATCTCGCATATCCCCGAGCGTCTTTGTTTCTATAGTGACAAAGCTACTATGTTCGTCAGACATGTTAGATTAGTACATAAAAACGCAGCTGTGACGTCATCCGACTCAACTGTCTTGTTATTCTGCACTAATAGTAAATATTTAAGAAACAATTAAAGACAGAAAATGGATATTTAAAATTTGTGTACAGTTGATAGTCATATTTAGAACTTTGAGAAGACGGTTTTCCCGACTTGCCTAAGTGTGTCTGCAATACGAGAAAAATTTTTCAACCCTTTTTGATCGAGACAGATTATTTTCTAACTTGCAAATAAACTCTCATGGGAACGACTAATGATGTTTGTAAGCGCATAGACTGTAACGACATGTCCAATCAGCGTTGTTTAGCCGTAGCCAGAGGGGGTGGGAAGTCTAAACATAGTCGTACAATACGTATTGTGTTCGCCGGGGAACGGATGTGTCCGTTTGTTTTGTGAATCGCGACAAGATAGGCGAGACATGTCGTATTTGTGATTCTTCTGATTATCATGCAGTGCTAAATGGCATTTCTACGAGAAGAATAGAGAACGAAATGATTGATGCTAAACCTATGTTTGTTGCACAAGTGAGTGGTAGCTGGACTACGACCGTGTTATGTTTATGTGATATATGACTTATTAAGTACACTCAAATTGACTATTAAATACCTCATATGGATTGAACAAGATAATATCTTTTAATATTGATTTATTTCAATTAAAATTTTGTCGTTTACTTTCGTTTATATATTAATCGTCGAGTATGTAATCTAACCTAACCTAACATTTAGTGACATTTTACTTAATAAGTTAATTAACTAATTAAGTAAATGTAAGTTGGCAAGAATTAAAAATAAACAAACAGGATTACCTTCGTAGGGGTTTCTTGAGTTGGCGCGGACATATCCGGGTCAAGTCATGTCGGGTCGAGCCTGCGACAGTTAGAAGCCTTCATTGTAAGGTGTTGTTGGAGAGGAGAGTTTCGTTATAAGGAGACGGATTCTTCCCTTGATTTGTTAGAGGAATTGTACCGTAATATTTCTTTTAACGAAATTGATTGAACCCAAAAAGATTCTTATGTTTATATCAAATGTGGCGTTGAAACAAAAAGCCGGGCTCTCAGTTTTAATAAAAACATTTGTATCCTAATTAATAAATTACATTTGTATCCTAAATGCAACACGTTTGAGCCAATCTTCATAAGTTGTAATTAAGCTAAGCCAATGTTGGACGTAGAAAATCGCCACAAACATTGTACTATGGTAGTATCTTCATTAGACTTTATTTGAAAAAAGAGATTTTTCCATAGAAAATTAAAAATGTGGACCTCACTGTGATATGTTCATAACACCTGTCAGACAATATTTACATTGTAGATTATAGATTAATAGTGCAAGGTCGCTTACAACAAACGATCTTACATGCGGATAAATGTTATGTGCTTGCTAAATAAACTGTTTTATACAAAATTATATACTTTGTATATAAATGTGACAGACTAATAAAATATGCCCGACATATCGCGTAACATCTGTCTCTCACCAGCTATTGATACGATAGCTCTGTTTTTTTACTAATTACGTTTTACATTATAAATTACGAATGTAACAAGTATTAGATAATGCTGGTTTATTTGTATGTAAAGTTGAAATATATAAATGTATAAGTAAATTCTGAGTATACCAGTAAACTTTAGAAGTTGAATGAAATATTATTAAATATTACGTTGGTATGTCAGCCCAGTGAACATTGTAGTGGATCTAAAGTACTTGCAGTTTTTGAATCTTTTTCACATAACTGTACTGTATTAGCAATCGGTAGGACAATTTTGATATTTCTTTGGTTTACAGATGATTGTCAATGAATTTATTTAAGCGCAACATCGCTTTAGTGTAACCTTCTACTTTATTTAAATTCATTAACTTTTTCGAAGATCATTACGATTTGATATCTGGTATCTATTTGATCGCAAGTTATTCATACTCATACTTTGTCAATTAGAGACGCAATCAATACTAAGGTTTTATAAAGGAGTGTAACTTAAATAGCGCTAAAGGATGTAGCACAAAGCGCTGGTACGAAATGAATCTCGCACAAAGCGCTACCTGCTGCCTGTGCCGCACCTGTCGCAGGTAGGTTCTATTCAATCTGCCGGGTGTGGACTTCCGATAGTGTATAGTGTAGGTTATAAGCGGAAGCAATTTTATATCCTTAATAGGAACTTGTTTTTAAACTCTGTTAATTATTACATTTTCAATATCCTTTTTTTTAGCGTAACGCAATTTTAACTTTTGAGTTTTCTCAAAAGTAGACGAATATTATTTCGCTATTTATTTTAGGCTGACCCCGGCTTAAGATTAGGGCAGCTTTATGTCAACTCGTGGATGTCGTACTAAGGGACAACGTCGCGGAATATGCAGTAGTTTTCAATTGAAATTTGTCAGTGGAATATTGATGCACATTGAGTGATCGTAAGGGGTTTGTACATTTCTACTACCACATCATTTCTTCTACCACCTTACGGCTAAGGCAATAATTCCCGAGGAGTGTTGGCGTCAAGCAGACGGCCGGCCGTAAAAACCATAGCCAATATATTTTACAATATGGACTAAAAGTTCATACTACGCCAAGCCCACGGAAGTGGGAAAAGGACCCGGAGATGATTTTTTTTGTACATGAACGCCTCGTATACATATATAATATCCAGCATAACTTAAGCATTTAAGCCAGAAATTGGTACTTTATGAATAATTAGGCTTCGCTGTTAATAAGATCTCTATCAACTAGAGACTTAATCCCTTATAAATAAACTCAAAAAATTTCGTAGTTAAATCTTTTAACATGTCATTATCCATAGTTCTTACAATGCATTGTGTAAATTTTGTTATCTGTACATTCTGTTAGTCATGACAAGGTAGATAAGCCGTACGCTTGAGATAACTAAAGAAAAATTATAAAGATAGAAAAATTATATATTTGTGTATATGTATAATTTTTTTTATCAATTTTATCGTGACTGTAATTGTTTATCCATCTAAAACTTTATCGGCAACTGTGTGATAATGATAATAATTATCCACGAGTAAAAATTACCTAATAAAAGGTTTATTATTATAAACGAACGGAATTCACATGTACACATTAAATAGCGTTACAATAGGCTGAATATTCAAAATACCGTAGACCACAATAATTATCTATACTGGCACCGAACCTTAGAGTTGCGATCTTAAATCGAGATGGCTGATTTTTAATTTAATTTTGATTAAGATCATTCACTCTTTCTTTATAACAACATAAACACTCACTCCCGTAACCCAGAGGGATAGGCAGAGATTATAGATTTCCACTTAGTGCGATGCTGGCCCACCTCTCTCGCTTCTTCTATATCCATACATTTACGCCCACACGCCCATCAGTCACCGGTATTATTAATATAGCCTTCTTTTATCTGTAAGTGAAAAACATTTATGCTGCAGTGGTCAACTTAAGCGAAAGCGGTTTAATAAAATTATGAAATGGAGCGTGAAATTTAATATAAAGTTGACCCCGGTGCAGTCATCGGAAAGGATAGATGTGGTTTGTCTCCAACGAAATTTGTGGCCTTTTTCACACGATAGGCTTCGAGTAACGGTGAAAGCGAATGTTGATTCTAATAATTCTTAAGCAGCAAGGTCAATCCTAAATTGCTTTATAGTAGCAAGCGAGAAAATAAATAACCAGAATGAATCTAGTCCTTTTGAACGTAGTTGTTTTATAAGTCCCTAAGTTGAAAGCAGACTCGACTCTTTCATTTATAAGTTGCAACTATAAGTCGCGTATAAAGAAGGGGTGGGGGGAATATCTGGGACGTGAGACAGCAACGTGAATGGACGTTAATAAAATCGCATCTTGGCGAAGCTAACCGCAAATCTGCCGCAACAGTCTCTTACGATTGTGTTACGACGTAAATCGATTTTTTAATGGAAGAAGGTGGCAAACAAGCAAACGGACAACCTAATCTTAAGTGACCGGCTTCAGGCATCCGGAACAAGCTAATGAGTTACAGATGCGTTGCCACTTTAATGGACAAAGGGGAGGATAAACAGAAAAAAGGACATTTCTTTTTCCTATCAATCCTATCCTATCCCCTCCTCAAATCCATTTCCTCTCCCATAATTTCTGTATTGGAAAAGGATGGAATGGGGAAGAGGACTAGAATTGGGCCACCGTACTCGTCAGACGAAACGCAGAAAACTTCTACTTCGCGTCTTTCTTCTGTGAGGTCGTGGGTTCACCGGTCGCGTCGGCCCATTCGGCAACAGATTTTATTGTTGCGATCTCTATCACTGTTGAATTTCCACTATGACCTGATCTATAAACACCACTATGCTCCAACAGTTTCTCCACCAACAACCTTCATTCCGATAAAGACCGTAGAGGCTTGTGAAATGACTGACCTGCCGATACCAATTTCAAGAAAAAAATCGAGTCTTGTGTAGAATATATGTACAGTCATGGTTCTTTAAGGATAGATATTACATAATCCTTATTTTGTAATATTCCTGTTTGTAATGTAACTTGGATATCTGCAGGCACTGGGCCAGGATTAAGTTTAAATTTGATTGCGTGCGTTTGATCCTCGAATGTCGCGGATGTAGACATTAGGGTGACTGTGAGTCTCAACATACAATATCGTGCGCATTGTTATTTAAAATAAACTAATTCGTAAATGAAAGAATTTGCGGTTTCTCTGGCAGATTTTGCGGCGGTTTTTCGGCGATTTCTAATACAATATTGCTTTTTTCTTGTTGCTTTCTTTATTTCTATCAGGCTATGCTGTGATACAATTTTTTCTATTTAAAGCAGACGTAAAAGTATTATTTTAATGCATTAGTTAAAAGGGGATATGAAGGAGTAAAAGGAACGGACGGCAGGAAGTCGTAGGATGGGAAGCATTACCGCCAATTTTTTTTAAATGCAACAATAGTTTTATATACAACAAACGAATAACTGATAGTATCTATGAAGGATTGCGGCCTATTTAAAAGAATTTCTAACTTCTAGCATAGCTTTATATTATTTATTACATTAAAATGGATATATCGGGGCCAGGTTAGTCTTTGTACATTTTATTCAAGCACTTTCCAGGCCAGCTTTGGGTCGGCAATAAAAGTGAGCTCCGCGCTCCGGAATTAACCGGCATAATCATCCGCTTTGTTACACAATATCCTGCTGAAGCCGGGATATATAATCAGGCTTTTAGTCTCAACCAATCGGGGGGAAAAGGAGAGGAACTATTAACTTATTGTGGATAATTGAAAACTAACCTGTAATTTTCTGGAGTAAAACTTAACGCTAGGTACTTTTAAGTAGGTTTATAAATTTCAAAATTTTGATGTGTTATTTTTTATAATTTTTTTATTTAATTATTATCGAAAATGTATCTCTTTCCTTTCATCAGATATAAGTAATGCCCTTATTAACTACTATAATTTTGACTTTGAAAAGGATATTCGGTATCACGAGTAACTAATATCTATCTAGTAGTATCTAGATTAAATATTTATCTATCTATCTAGTAGTGTCTAGATTAAATATTTATTGCAACAAAAATCAAGAATAGATTACATTTAAGTAGGCTTCTATGAAACTTATTGATTGATTTAAAAAACATGTACTGTAAATTGAAATATTGGTAGACTTAAGTCCTTTTTCGGATTGATTTATTTGTAAGGAGACCAGCGGGGCCTATAAATTAACTCTTAATAAAACTAGGTGTTGCCCGCGGCGACTCACGCGTTCATTTCTTATTTTCTTCGCTGAAATTTATTGTAGTTATCTATACATATATTAAAATCGTAACTGATCAACTGTGTCTGTACAAGGAAAATAAATTAGCAAAACTACAGGGGGTATTTACCAATGCTATAGAACTCAAAACAACGATTTTAAAATTTTTTGTCTGTTTGTCTACTACATTGTTCGCGCTTATCTCAGAAACGGCTTAACTGATTTAGATGCGGTTTTCACCAACGTGTAGTAATTAGCTTCGATCGTATAGCTTAGCTTATATTAGCTTCAATAGATTAAGTTTTTACTTCATCTTAATCAGTGCATTAATAAAAAAGTTATAATAATTTAAAGTGTTACTTAAACATTTCTTCAGAAAAAATGCTATAAAATGACTATTTAGTTGATTGGGATGAAACTTTAGTTGACTATATATG
>DWLR01005427.1:0-10979 GCA_018246295.1 Papilio alexanor hazarajatica
ATAAATATTCAAATATTTATTTAGTAGATCTGTTTTATTTCCTCTTTGTTGCCACTACATGCCTGCACTCAATTTCACACCATTCCCGGGGTTGACTGTGAGAGAATGCCTTTTGGCATTAAGTCCGCCCTTTGTGAAAAACAACAAAGTTTTTAAAAAAAAAATCAAACTACAAATGGTCGGGAGATCTAAAAATTAAGATAAAGATAACTTGGAGGTAGAAGACTACTATGACGGAATAAAATGACGTTATTTAAACAACATCTCGATCAAAACAGTAGCATAAAAACAAACTCTAGACAATTTTTATTAATTCACCATAACGCATGTTTCGAGAATATAAAGTATAAAATCAAGATATATAAATAGCTCGTTAAAACACTAACATAAATCCGTATAGTGACACCATATCGAATGGCGGACTTACAAATGTGATGTTTAAGACATAATGCCGCGTTATCTTGTATGTAACACACGCGATGTGTGTCTAGTGCTTATTTTTCCGTGAGCCGTGACTTGATTGCGAGCGTAATCCGCCGTAAATAAGAGGCGCGTGCGAGTGCGGTGCTGATTGCATTACTGCTCCACCCGCATACAGCCGGCAATGGAGTCGCTATGTTCATTTATCAAAACAATTTAAAAATTAAACGAAAATTACGCTTTCCATCTATTAGCAACAATAGAGCATTGCAGTGGGAAACAAAGACCCAAATTTTTGTTGGTTGGTTTTTTGGGTTGGCAACAGGTGGACTGCGGTCCATATCCTAACCGTAGATGGTAAAAACTCGGACAGTTAAATAGATATATGTTGTTTAATATATATACATATTCATTTTAATAATATTTTCATATAATAAGTCCTATTTTCATAAGTGCATGTTATGTTTTTTTCAGGATTTTTTTCAACTGCATCCGGACATCATTAATTCGAAATACTACTTTTCGGCTCTATAAAGAACAGCGACGCAACTTATGAGCTAATGTTTCATCAGATATGCGAAGCTTAGTTAAGTTTTTAACTGAAAAGCAATTATGTTTAATAACATATAAATTTGTCGTGTGTTACTAGAGTAGATTAGATGTTTATAATTTCTAGAGACGGTAAAGTAGCACAAACTTTTTCTTGGACTTGGATAACACCGCGTTGTCACGGGCATGCGTATTACTAACGAGTTGATAAAATATTTAACTCATGTATCCGACAACTGAAAAATAAATCACTAACACAGGTAATTTACCGCATTAGTATAAGCTCGCAAGTTTAATTCCCATTGGTATTATGCAATATTTATACATCAGATTATAGTAAATTATATGTGTTCTAAATATTTGAAGAAATATAAAAATATCGACTCGATGGGTTCAATCGCTGATTGCAAATGCAAGTGTCGCAGGCGCGTGTCAAATCGCGCCGCGCCCACGCGCCCTGCTTGGCTGCGACTGCGCATCCCGCAACAACTCTTCACCACGTTTCAATTATTCATGGGATATTCCTGTCGCAGTGCAGAGTTTCTTTGTAATTGAATTTATCGTACTTCTTTCGCAAATATAGAAGCAAAAATGTTACTGTAATAGAAAAAAACGATCCACACACATTATAGACTAGAACTGTCAAAGATTGAGAAATTGGTTGTATGTTTTATATTTTATAGCATTTTTTCTTATTATATTATTGTATTATAATTAATATATTTTTTTATGTATAGGGACACATGATTAAAATAATAAATAAATTATTGTCCATTATTTAATAAATTTCTGGCCACCCTTTGATGTTGGTTGCATCGATATTAACTTTGTTTTGCTCCTTTGTGCTCGCCTATTTGTATAATCGTTTAGTTTAGAAACCTAATGTTCATGTGGTTTCACTCGACAGTGATATTTGCATTCTTATAATAAAAAAACAGAATACTGATGACTTAAAAATATTTTTGGTATTGTTTCATACCCACACTTTTAATACAGTTTATATTTGTTTACTGGTGATGAATGCAAACGAAAATCTTCTTTTTCTTTATAAAGGTTTACGACGTAACTGTCACTAGAACCTGATCCGAAATCAAAATGTACCCAAATAGAGGTTGTTTAGAGAGACTTGAGCTTATTTCCCCTTAAAGAAGTTTAGGCTAAAAGCCTTCTACGCTCCGCCACCTCGATATTGGGCAACTATATGCCGTGTCACCTTATTGCAAGTCCTACTTACCGCTACTTATTGCTACTTACAGAAAAAAAAGTTAAGAAATCACGTGGTGAGTGAACAGGTGCTAAAGTTTATTTGTCTTTCGGTGTATAATGCTGTAACTTTAGTTGCAGATAATTAATAATCTACTAAATAATAATCTCTAAAATCTAATTAATAATACTAATTCATAATCTATACTAGCTAATGTAAAAAGATTTGATAGAATGCTTTTTCTAGATGTAATCAATATTTAATGATCCGATTTTTATTTTTTTTTTTAAATTCAGCAACAGGTATCATCTTCATTCAATCAGCAAGTAACCTAGGCTATATTTTATTTATCTACATATCAACGATTTTTTATTACAATACATAAATTGTAATATTCCATACATAATAAAAAGTGCATAAATTAATAAAACTCGTGGGATCGAATTCCGCCATTCGACTGTTGTGAACTATAATATTAGTAAATGAATTACAATAATCAGTTAATATTTAAAAAAAAAATCATACAAGATTTTTCCGTTTTCAATATAACTTTTGTATGAAACTTTATTAAAGCGATGTACTTTTGACATTTGAGTGCGTATGACTGTGTGCGGCTGCAGAGTGTAAACAGTTCGTGGTGGTGTGTGCGCCATTCACGAATTTCCCACCGGTTCACGGAAATCGAGCTCGGGGTGTGGGGTGCTGTGGTGGTGGTGCGAGGGAGAAGTGAGGGGGATGAGGCTACTCCCCATTTATGAATGAGGCCGTACGTCATCGGCATCGATCCGCGCCGGCCCCGGCCGTGGCCGCGCACAAGGGCAGCTCGGCGCAAGCCACAGGTGGCGGCTGACGCAAGCCGCTCAGAACTTTTCCGCAAAACTAATTTTTGTCACTTGAGCAATGACGTCATAGCAATTGATAATCGAGCACAAATACGTTAACACTTTCGCGTTATCTTCATAAGCGCCAGCGATAAAATTGCGCTTGTCTTTATTGACGCAACCGCTGGCGCAGCTGAGGACATGTTGGCTCGTAGAGTACGTAATGTTGTCGATTCTAACTTTTTCAATAGAACGTCAAGTGATTCTAACAAAGCAGATCCTTTCAGTGACAAAAAACCAACACTCACAACAGTTTGGAAGTTTTTTAACATCAGCTTCCAAAATCTTAAATGCTATGAAATATATTTGGATCTTGCTTTAGTACTCGTCGTCTTTTATATTGTTGTTTTGTTTTTACCTTTAAACTGTTTTGACACAGATTTGGAATAACTATGGATATTTTCCTGTTTGTGAGATAAGCTTAATGATCATTTCGATGTCATTTTGAAACATCTGATCTGGTGGTAAGCTTGGAACTTTGTAACAAATATTTCTTTTTTGTTGCTATTTGGGCTTGTCATAATATTAATACTTTAGTGGGTACGGCTCAATAGCTCAGTACTTCGTAGAGTTTGTCACACATTTTGAGCTGGAGCACAATATAACACACTGCCTGACAACAATTAGACGCCTACGTTGAATGAAATAAAAGAATAACCTTGAGTTATGCTAGAAGGTACAAGGCAATGTTCCGTATTTTTTCATTCATCTGAGGCTCTACAGCCGCGAGTGGGCCTGGGCATGGTCCAGTAACTTCCTCCATGCCGGTCTACTTCGAGCTTTTTGCTTCCAGCTCTTGACGCCGATATTTCTTAGGTCTCGTTCGATGTCATCCACCCATCTTAATATTATATAATATATTTATAATAATATTCCGTCTTGACTTCTACAGGCTGAAGATCTCGGTTTAAACTCTTTCCTCCCCTTATTAATTTGTCTATATAAATTTCTCGTATCTTTATAACTATAACTAGATACAATTTCTTGCAAGTGGTTTTGTTTTTCTATCTTTTTATTTTTCTTGTTCCGTAATTTGCCTTCCGTAAAATAATATGCATGACCTTATTTTTTAGTTTACTGGTTAAAATATAATCGTAGTGGAGAGTCACGCAGAAGCAATAACTCTTGCATAGGCTGGCTCCAAATACCGGCGTGAAGTCGTAATGTTTATGTTTTGTTTGTCTTCTGTGTATCATTTTATAAGGGAAGCGTTTGGAGCTCTTTCCGTTACTACATACATTACTACTTACTACTGATCTAGTGGCTGTGTACAGTGAAGGTTCGCGGAGGTCACTTAAAGTTAGATGACGCGCATGTTATATTTGTTTGGTTATTCCATAAGAAATTCAGAATTATGTCGTTTTACATATACGTGTATCGGTATTCAGAATGTACCAAATTCGTATTGTTGGTTGTCAACAATCGAGTAAACAGCTGAAATGAAACCTATTCGGAGGAGTGGCAGCCGTGCGTCAAGCGAATACTTCCCGATCTAGGGGGTAGAGGGGATTGTGGGGATGGTGGTCACCGCGTCACGTCACGCCACTCTCCACCCAGTTTCACCCTCACCCGTAATTCATTACGCTAGATTATTGTCGTTAAGTAAACTAAATTAGGTCGATTGTTGTTGAAATACTTGTCTTTTAATCTAATTCAATGTACCAAGAGTAAGGTTTAAGTTACTTAAATTAACATTAAAAAATATGTATATGATACTTGTAACATCAATGGTCCTGCTAGTTAAGCTACTTTTCGTTTCGGTTCGTGAATTCAAAGTCCAGTTAAAATATCATTGTGTAACCCGGTGCTTGCTTTCGAGTCTTACTGCATGTTTTATTATTAGTCTATAGGCCTTGACTCTAAACCTGAGGCCAATCTGCGATCAATAGCACGAACATAAAACGGATAATGTGATGTGTCCGTTTTTAATCATTTACCATTCCGTTAATGAGCGTGGTAGTATGATGGTAACTTTTGTAGAACGTAGTAACAGTAACTATTAGTCACCCACGTCGGCCAGGTTAATTTCGATTAAAAACCTTTATTATTAAATAAAATTGACCGGTCGGCTAGGTTAGTAAGATGCTTGCTTTTCACGCCGCAGGTCGTGGGTTCGATTCCTTCCCAGGACAAACATTTATGTCCATGAACGTGTCTGTTTGTCTTGAGTCCAGACTCACATCCAGATGTAGAGACCGGAGCGATCACCAAACGCGTGCAACGATTGTCGATTATGGCACATTCCCCCCCAATAATGCGATCAATGGGGAAGGCCGATCATAGGCTGAGATGGATGGATGGATGGATGGATTTTAAAGGTTTTTTTTTATTATGTATTGATTGTCTTTTTATGTATTTTTGGTATGAAATATGATGGGTACATACAGGTTCGGCCAACATGGACGTCAACTATGTACGTATGAGCGGTTACGTCACAGGTTCAATTACACGGACTCTAAATGTAGCAAGATAAACATTTGCAAGCTTTTTGGAGCACGCCTCACGTCATCGGCTGATGTATGTGTTTCGAGATTAGTTTTCGAGTGTCCGTGTAATTATAAGCGTGACAGCGGCGTGACGCGCCGCGGCCGGCGTCACGTCAGCACACGCTTCCCGATCAGCGGCGCTAATTCACGTCACGATATGCCATTTTAGCAGCGCGTTATCGGTCATCGGATTTAGACGCACCGTTTTCTGCATTCTCAATATCGCACGACACTATCGTAAATAGCAGAGAGATCTCAAACAATAACCTTAAACTTGGACCATCTGTTTGTTCCATTTGTTCCACAAGTTTGTTCCATTCGAAACTTCAGTAATATACTTAGTTAATGTCAAAGTCTACAAAACATACGTCGTTGGTTCGAATTGAACTTTTTTTGTGTCGAAGAAGGCGGCGAACGAGCAAGCAAGTCACCTGATTTTAAGTGACCGCTACCCTTACGCATCTGCAACAGGCTAATGAGTTATAGATGCGTTGCCTACCTTTAATGGACAGTGGATCGTATTAACAGAAGAATAATATTTAATTTTCCTACCCATCCCCCTTCGTTAAATTCCCTTCCCCTTTCCTTATATGAAAAGGGTGGAAAGGGGAAGATAACTAGAATTGGGCCTCCTCCGCATTCTAGTTATCTTTCTGCTTTTTCTGCACCTTTTGATGCACGCATCAAACAAAACGCAGAAAACTTCTACTTCACACCTGTCTCTCCTTTTTCTTCTATTCAGCCTTAACAGACTACAGTTCATTCCATCAGCAATCCTCTAGAGATTGTCCTTCCCTTACCTTACATTGCTGTCAATAACGTTTAGCATCTAATCATTAGAACTTATAAATTCCCTAGTATCCCAGTGTTATAACCTTACTTCTTGTTAAAAAAAAAATAACTTCTACTCTTATTCAATAAAAAACATCAAATTATATAACACTTCTGAAAAAATATAACTTATGAGTTCTATCTCATCTCAAAATTTTTGTACAAACGGACCTGGAAGTTGCGAAGCTAACTGCTTTATAATGGGTTATCAATAGTTGGTGTTCAATTCGGATCGCCGATAGCCCAGTAGTTTAGGGTACGGATTGCAGACTACCAATCATGAGGTCGTGGGTTCGAATCCCACCCGCTATTTGACTATTGTCGCTTCCTAGCACACAAGCGTTTAAACTTAGTTGGAATCGTAAAAAAATTGAAACGGTCATGCAAATTTTACGAAATAAATTGATTAAATCTCACAAAGCTCTGGTAGTTAGGAATAGAATCTAAAAATTGTCTACACGAATCGAGTAACAAGCTAGGCCTCTGTACATTAATTACATTTGGGTTGTGATGCGCGGATCTCGTCGTTAATGATTCGGCCGATTATAATGATTGAAGAACATTCATCAAAGCTATATTTATTAATAGATGCGGTATCGTCACCTCAGATTGCAATTGCAACGTCGGTATTATTAGCGGTGCCCTCACCACCTCGCCAAACGACCGACCGCTGGTTATTTTAATACTACTTTCTATGCGATCGCGTATCGTAGCACTCGGCCACACTGTTTATACTTTGTCAAAGTGACAAACACTCTGTTACAGAGGAGATATTCAACGACGTATTGTTTGCTTAGATCTTTGGAGCAGTTTAATAAAATGTTTATCGTTTTATATGTAGACTTTAACAACAATTGTGTAGTAACGTAATTAGTCGACTAAAATCTGATATAACCATTTGAATCGCAGTGCACGTCACACAAAAATAGAAGGAGGGACGTGCCCTCCTTCTATTTCAATGAACTTCACGCATTGTGATTAGGGCCCATGGAACTAAGTAACTTTTAGGTTCAAAAGTAAATACGAACCTTAAGGATATACGGACTACGATCATTTCACAACTTTGTTTAATCGTTCTAGCTAATTTAGAGGTAAGGTACGTTTAATACCTGTTGATGTTTACGTGGCCTCCAAATATAACACTTTGGGCTCATGAGTTGTCTAATGCTTCGCTTCAGTCTAGTATTCTAGTCGTGATATCTTTAGTTTTTATCAATTATACGATCATTCAATTTGATATAACATTTGTTAACTTTAAATTACGATTAAAGTAACATTAAAGTGCATTAGACATTTCATAAATGAAGGTGTGCTTGTTTTGTTTATAAACATAGCCACGCTCATACATGTCAATAAAAAAATCTCTCTTATCTCCATGACAATTTCAATTGCTCGAACGATCAAATTACGATGTGAAACCCATTAGATGTCAGTGTATAATAGTTACAGTCGATTCAGTTGAGATAGATACGTGCGAAAGTCCCAAAGAGTCTGAGACGTCCACCCACTAATAAGCGTCGCTTGGCCGTGGGAAGCCGTTTGTGTGGACGCGACTACTCGCTTTGACATATAGTAAACACTCCGATCTTCAGGTCTGCCACTAGATAACTACCACTACATCACATTTTAAAACGCGATGTGCATCGTATACCAGTATAATAACACACTTCGCTATTATACTGCGGATTGTATATAATAGTAAATTCTTCGACATTCTATATAGCTCCTCACTCATCAGGCGAAACGCAGAAAACTTCTACTTCACGCCAGTCTTCTGTGAGGTCGTGGTATTTCACTGGTCGAGCGCCATTCGTGCAACAGATGTTGCGGACACCACTGCTAAAATGCTACTATTATATAGCTATTTTATGTTACTAAACTAAAAATACTAAAAGAACTCGTACTGCATCGGTACATGTTATAAAAATTATACTTGTTAAAAAATAAACATGAAGAGATATTTACTGTTCCAAAAACATAAGTGAACATAACGGAAAGAAAAATTGCACAAAAAAGTAAATCGTTTCTACAATTTTTTCTATGATTTATCTAAATGTGTTGCCGTCCTTGAATTTTCACTCGTCTAATTATTTAATTGTTGCTTGAGAAGTTTTATTTTAAAAATAAGCTTCACAGCTTTTTAAACCTATTGGTTAGACAGATATTACAATTGCTACCCGCTTTGTACTGATCTCTTTTAAATCTGAAAGGTGAAAATTTAAGGTTATCGCCATTAAATAATAATACCAGAAAATAAATATTTTGTGATATTTGTTAAGCACCATTCACTAGCATGGCATTTAACCGCTAAGCTACAAAAAATAAATAACGTCATCCATTTCAAAAGTTTACGCAGTAAATAAATCGTCAGGTACGAGTCGATAAAATTAATGATTCCTCCAGAAGCTTAGCAAATGACGTTCGAGATAGCGTATAAAAATGTAGATAAAATGAAACACCCGCACAAATAGAAGTAGTTACAAATAGACAACGCGCATTGAGGTAACAGTCAGAAATAGAACCCCGCCTCCGAACTCCGAACCAAAAGTAGTCAAGTTAATTTTAGAGCGATCCCAGCTGGGACGTTTCGGTGGTGTGATTCACCTGCTGAAGAGTCGATTGTTCGCGTTGCGCGTCAATCGGCCGCGTGGTGTTTACGCGCTCGTCAGCTGACGGCCGGGAATAGCCCTGACGCCGCGGCAAAGCTATGCGCCGCGTGCTCTCGCCTGCGCCCGCGCCCGCGCGCTCGCAAATAGCGCGCTATAATTAGATGTCGGTGAAATCGTGGGTTTGTTATTTTTCTTTATTGTGTCCGTTATGCGATAATTGGGTTAGCGGTTGCATGTGGGCCCGCGGCGCCGGCGTCGGCGTGTCTCGCGCGGCCGGGTCCTGGCGCTTGCGTTCGTCCTTCCTGATCGCGCTTCGCTTTTCGCTTCTGTCATGACGCACACCATTTTAATAGTTCGTTATCTGCCAAACTATTTTTGTTTGCGTCACGTACGCCGTCTTAAGCAGATTCTACTTATAGTCTTTGGCGTTTTAATTAAAACTCATGACTCAATGTGAAACCAGGATGCAAACATCAGTCGTTTGAAAGTCGACTTAGAAGTCGAAACATAAAGCAAATCAAAGTTTAGTTAGTGTCAGGGCAGTAGCTGCTAGACTACTGCGTGTTGGGGTCTGCAATAGAAATAATTATAACAACGCATATAATTATAATTACACAGCTCAATACGCCTAGCCTCTGGTTCAAAAAAATGGAGAGGCTATTTTATAACATTGGGTTAAAATATGCATTTAACTTTTTAAAACCCATCCTAAATCCTATAAAGGTGTCCTGTAATATTTTCAATACTAGCATTTTCCCAAACCAATACATATATCTAAAAAATGTAAGTTAACAATCGGCATTTGGCAATGATAATTTTCACCTTTCAATATTAAATATTTATATTGATGGTTGTGAACAGGTTCGTGTTTATGTAAATCACTATACACTAAGTGATTTTAAAGTATTTATAGCAATATTACTTGCAAATTCAGCAATCAAAATCTAACGAGGCGGCTTCATTTTAATTAAGGGCTTTGGGATTCATTTTCATCTCGATAAGGTTATTTATTTTTTAAAGACAATTTTTACAATCTTCATTTGTCCTTCATTTACACGACATTCTGTCTAATCAAGTCATTTGTATTCTCGAATTTTAAATACATTTCAAACAAAAGAAAAGTATGTATGTACATTGCGCTGCGTAATCAAAAATCATAAATGTATATAATATAAAGTCTAAATTCACTTATGATGCATAACAAAGACACCGCTCTTAAAGACAAGAACTAAGGCTAGACAAAAATTTATAGCGTGCACTAAGATTTTTACAGCGAGATTTTAAAATCGCGCCCATAATATGGAACAGCCACATTTTGTCGCATGCACTGTCCTATAAACACGATAAAAACAATCGTGTAAACAAATACATCGTGTGTATACTACGTAATGATACGATAAATCGTTGTAGTGTATACCGAACATGAGATTTCTGTGGCTTGATGAATGTATAATCCGTTTCAAACCAACACTTAAATTATATAAACAAACAAACGTACTTACTAAAGAAGGCGGTCATTACACTATTTTAGTAAAGTTATTTGGTTAATGAATGATTTGGGTAGGGTATGTTAAAATAAAATTATTTTATAATGATTTTAAACAAAGCATATACTAAACAGTTACTTTAAAAGAACCATCTTAAATCTATAATAAAACAAATTGTAGAGAAAAATGTCTTTATTTCAATAAGTGATTTACAAGCATATTTTAAGAACCTATATTACCTATGTTACCTACCTTATAACCTATTTACTATACACGTTTTTATTTTCTATTGTTCTAAAATATCAACAAGTTTATCCTTATAATCATTTAAAATAGCGATACAGAGGTAGCTTTTTCTGCTAATTCTTCTTCACTTGTTGCTTCTTTTTCTGGTAGGTGTGTGATAAATGCTTCTTTCACACGGTCCGTCTAAGGCCAGCAGAGTATTCTCTTCTTTTATCACGTGGTCGGTGCACTTCATGCCATTCTTATGATCCAATTTTTGACAAGCC
>DWLR01005428.1:0-10978 GCA_018246295.1 Papilio alexanor hazarajatica
AGTAAACGTATACTAAAGACAACACATTACCGACATTTTTTCCACTTGACATAACTTTCTGGCAAGTTAAATGCTTCTGAAATTAAAATAAATATAAATAAAATATGTATATCTATACAATATATATGAATATATTTATTAAATCAACGATTAATTGACAGACACTTATTTCAAATGAACACCAACTGAATGATGTGAAACACTACAGAAGTTGAGTTGGGCCAATTAGGTGCGAACAACGGCGTTGTTTAGCGAGTTTTAAACGTCCGGGGTTTCTCGCGGCAGGCGGCACACTCCGCGGTGAATCCCCGACGAAATTTACTTGACGACTCTAATCACCCATTTGATATTTTGGTAACGTCAAACGAATATATACCTAATAATTATTTACAGCATTTTTTTGAAGAATTTTACTTTTTTTGTTAAATTTGGCACCGATATCTGGCATTGCATTTAAAAAGCCCGGAGCGAAAGGGTTAAAGTCGTGTCGAGTCCATTTTTGAATTAGCGTGGGCCCCACGTTGGGAAACAGCAGATTAGAATTAAATTAAATTATTTATTCAGCCTGTAATTAATATTTTTTCGAAATATTAACAGCAGCTTTTTGTTGGTATTTATTAAGATATTTCTTAAAAGTATAATTGTGTACAATATATAATTAATAAATTGTAAATTGATTCATCCATTATCAATTTAAAGTCCATTGAAAGTACTCCCAATCAATAGTTTATATAATATCGTATTTGTTGGTTACTATAGTAGCTCTTACTCATGTATTCAAGAGACCGCCTCATTTATTCCTCGCAGTACCGTTTCTGTCGTTTAATACATTCAAAGAAATCTTATTGATAGTACCGTTAAATCCAAAGCAACTAGAATGGATACGGATTATAAACGCATCTACAATAAGGTCGTAAACGTAGAATATATTCGTAAACCTAGTTGTACGAATATAAAAACAAACATTAGTATATATAACACAACAAGGAAGTTCGTAAAACTTGTTTATTAAAGTGACATGCATATTAAGCTATCCATCAACTTATCTATAATTACAGAAGTCTATAATACTACTTATATGTAATCTAACTTGCAAATACCAAAGGTACCTGGCTTAATATAGTCTAAATTAAAGTATTGGTCTAGACTAGAATAAATCTAGCCGCCCTAATGTAATCACATCAATAAGTAACGCGGGACCTATAACTTCTATTCATGTTTCTAAAGAATAATAATATTTATACCGTATCATAGTATGTGTTGATTTTTCCTGTAGTTTATAACTCTTAGAACACGTATTATATATAATAACTATATCTGATAATATAGTTAAGTCTTTTAAAGAAAACAAAGACATCGGAGAGAAGAGGTCGTGCCTCTTTGTTTTTTTTGTTTACTTTGCAGACTAATTAGAAAAAATGCATAGGAGCACATTAATACGCTTTTAAACAACGTTAATGTCTTTTCCTTTGTTCCTGCGCCTCATCTACATTCAGATCACGTTCCCATCCCATCACTAGGCGTCCACAGTACGAGCCTCTCCTATCTAATTACAGATTCAATAATGGATACGCTTACATGATAAATATGATTATATAATATACTTTGAAGTATTTGTAGTGACAGGTGTAACTTTCAATATACATTTTATAAGTTTGTTAAAAACACTATTGAAAAAAGAGTAAATTAAAATGCACTTCCCGATTTTTATCGACTTTATTGTGTTCACGGATGCAAAATTTCTGCTGTCTAACCGTAAAGTTACGTGAGCGATAATTAAAAAATCGAAAACACAACTGTTGAATGAATAAGTCGGTTCGACAGGTGAGGTAACACAACCTCGTAGAATATTCGCGTTAAATAGAGTAATTTATGCTTCTGCATTTCGTCTTAAATAAAGTGAATACATGAACCATCCCATTGACTTCACTAAAAATTATTTATTCATTCAATTAATAAAAATTGTCAACGCGTGTGATTCACATCAGATGAGTTAGTTTATTTGTCTTAACATAAAATAGGCAAACCGTTATTGTTAGTGAAAAAATAAGAAAGAAAAACACGATTCAAATATTCAAAAAAAAAAAAAAAAGATATATAATGCGAAATTCGCCGAGTTATCTTGACAAGACGATGTCAGAACGTTAATAATAAATATACTGTGAACTAACCGTGACAGGTGTTCTCCAGTGGAATCATTTTGTTGACGCTGTAACACGTTATTCTTTATTCTTATATACTTCTTTATTCTCCTAAAGTTTGATCTCACAATTTCAATTTTCGTTGTTTCCTTGAAGGCCAATATAGGCTTGTACTTCGGCAGTTTTATAGCCGCCTATTATTCGAAGCTTTATTTGTATTTTTCCTTCATGTTTTATAGCTTTATAATGGTATTTCGTTTTCTTTGGAAATATCATTTTAATTTTGAAAAGTGTACGTACTTTAGCATTTCATTAAAAGTCCATAAATAGTATTTGTTTTAAATGCACGAGTATGAATATGAAAAAAACCCGTTTCATTGCTGGTTGGAGTTCTAGTGTAGTCTAGTCTTGTTTATTTTAGAAAGAAATAATAAATACCATACAAAATTATATGAATAATATGAAAATCTTAAGTAAGAAAATGTCTTTATCAATCTACAGCAGAGGTTTAATGTGAGATAATGGGAGAGAGAATTTAATTAAAGCCTGCTTAATAACCCGAAGCTATTTAATTTTAATCTGATAATAAACTGAATTGAATGAAAGTTATCGTTCTAAAACATGCTGTTTTTCTTTGTCTATTGTTATTAAAATTTTATATATTAAGTCCCTTTATTAATCGAATTCGACTTTTGTATAGCACTTTCACAGCACTTATTATTTATCGTAAGTACTTAGTAAAATATTTAAATTTTTATTTTTGTTGCAATGCGTATTTGATTGCTGTATCTTTTTATTCATTTCAAGGCATTGGACAGATTTAATTAGGCTATTTACTAAGATTATATCCAGCAGTCCTTTTTGACTACAGTTCTACATGTATTTTTTATGAATCATTTTGTGGAAGTGAAAGCGAACGGTTTCTTAAGGAACTTTGATGTATGTTACTCTTAAAGATAACGCGTACGCGCCTTCTGTTCTGCCAACTCAAGGATTAATACGTCAGTGTCTAAAAATATTGCTACAAAAATAATGGTCGGTTCTATTTTATTAGTTAGATATTATCACTTAATAATTACATCATATATATTATGGTAGGTATTATGGTAGGTCCCAAGCACAATGTCCTTCTCAATAAAGACGATGCTTTGTCCACGTTAGGGAACGGCGACATTCTCAATTTTATTCTATTTAAGATTTACAGACTTACATTATTACTAGGCTTATTTAAGACATAAATAGTTTTATGAACTTAGTTTTCTCATGAAAATTATTGTTTTCTTTTAATTTGTACATTATTAGTCATTATTTATCTAAAATCAATCGGTTCCTTAATACACTCAACCTTGATCTTGGTCACTTATTTATTATTGTCACATTTTGCTAAATTAACATTAAAACATAACAACATTTGCAAGGTTAATGTCGAAACTGAAAATTGTACAATGAAATTCGAAACTCAAAGACAGCAATAGTACTTGGCAAATGCTTTATAAGTTAATATAATTTGTTTTTACAGCGATTGTCGAAAAGTTTATATTAAAGTTTTTGTTTTTATTTCATTCTGATGAATATAAAAGTAGATTTATTTATGTTAAAATATCAAAAGAACTGCTTTAAGGTTTTATTTACTTTGACCTTAGGAACTCTTGTTTTTCGGCATATTATTCTATATTTGCTTACAATTAAATTTAAAAAAAGCTGAATTGTGTATAACTTGAAAAGAACCGTTTTCAAAGAAAAAAATCTTTAATGTCAACGGTAAGTTGTCAATGAAATATTAAAGCTTTTTTTTAGTGTCAAATGATTTTACTAAAAGCGAGGACATTTTAATAAAAATGTCCTCCCTTATGAAAGCTCGACAGATGGCGCTGTACTGTATCCTCGCCAACAGTTTCGAGAGACGCTGTGACAAATTTGTAACGAGTTGCAGCCACAGGAAGCGGACCACTTATTATATTAACGAACTGTGTTGAGCAAAAGTGCAACCAACTATATCTCCTTTTGATTACGTAGAAATATAACTGAAATTTTCTTGTGAGAATTCCTCTCTTTTAATATATATTTTCACTGCAAAAATGTTTCATGTAGCTTTTTGTCATTTCCCATATTAACGTTACTTAAATTTATTAAATTTAATATACATTGTTGGGTATTTTTACGGATAGCATGTTTTGTTTTTTTTTTTTTGCGTGGAGTTATATTTTCAATGTTTAGAACAATCATAGGTCACATCTGTCAAATTTCAATTTCATAATTTCATTGTTGCCACTTACAACAAAAACTACGAACATCTTTTGTCGCATTGTTTTTGTCTTTTTTAGATTCTTCAATCTTACTGATCTATCAATGCAGCCGAAACATATAAACACAGTAATATGACATTTTAATTTAGACATTACTTTTTTTTTAAATGAACGAGTACTAGGAAAGAATTGAAAATTCAACATCTAGGGAAGTAAAAAGGTTGAAATACTGTCATAAGGAAAATATAAAGTATTAAAAAAAATTAAAAAGCGGGCAAAGTAGCGGGTAATAGGTAATAATATAAAGGCAGAGTACCAACATGAGAAAGCATAATAAAAACAAATTTCACTGAGATCTTAGAATATTAATATGTAAACAACATAATGATTTTCACAGAGACGCACATTCCACATCAAATGTAATTCTATGAAGGTAGATGAGGAACACTGGCAACGCGGAATGGTGGAATAAAATCCGCGCGCCGAATACAAATGGGGCTAAGGATCGGAGAGTAGCATTGTAAACGCACGCAAAAAAAACTTAACATTGAATCCAAACAATGTAATAAATATGGATAAATTATGTCGGTCTTTGTTACAGTACTTTTGTAGAGGTTTGAGAGAAAAACGTGAGTCAACCACACGTTCCGTTTCCTTCTGAAGATTATTACGGAACTTGAATGAATATGTAATATGTAAATTGTAAAAATACCACCAAAAGTGAAAACTATTTTTTACAGAAATAACGGATTGAACTTTTTATAGATGAGTGTAGATTATAAAAATAAATTTCAAATATTACCTTAAACACTATTGTGCTTCTAGAATTAATGGTGGAAATAGTTCGCTTCGATACAAGTCTATTAAATTATTATACACATAACAGAGGTTGTATTCTTTTTAAGTCATTTTATGAAAATAAGTTTAACAATGCAATACTACAAGTGATAAGAGAGAAAAGCTGTAAATGTAGCATAAAATTCTGTTGGACTTGGACGTTCCTACACGCTTCTAAAATTAATATCAATAAAGTAACACGATAACGTGTCATATTCGCGGCCGTTAGCGAAGCTCGATATTTGCGCTATTGAATTTCCTCAAACACGAATACTACATTGTACAAGAATACGCGGAAACTTCGACTTGAATTTTCGTACCTGTCTTTGTTGCTAATGTAAGGAGTACATCGATGTTTCATATTTAGGCATCCAATATACATATTAGGATTTTTGTAGGAAAAATAAAAATGTAATAGTTTAGTAATTAGACATTATTATATTTGTGATATTTAATATAAATAATTAAAATATTCAATGTCAGGATACGCAAACAGATATTAAGGAATCTTTACTCACATCCTCTCTCCTCTCCGTTAACTTCAATTCGACATAACCAAAGTCATAGAAGTTTATTGAAATATACATTTTCATGAAGGAGAAAACAAGTTTACCAAATTTGATGGAGTACAGGATTGTTCTAATCATTGACACCTGTCATTGACTGAAGAAAATGTAGATTGAATGGCCGAATGCGGTTGAGGTCGGCGGAGGAAGATTCCATTTAGAGATGCTCAACATTGAAATCCCTGAGGAGTGCAATGTGAACGAGAATGTAAGAGAAATTTCTAATTTTTGCTGATAGTTTGCCACCATAGATCTAGATAAATGGTAAATAATAAAACTTCTTCTAAGTCTTATCCAAAGAAATTTACATTGATCTTACAATTTAGCTATTTTAAATATTTGAAGGAAGATCAAATAAATAATTGAACATGTTAATGCTTTTAAGCTCTGAATAAATTTGGTGCTACCGATTTTAATGTACAATTTGTTAAAACGCTGCGGCGCTAAACAAGACGAAACCAAGGAAAAACCAATTACAATCACAAATCGAGTCCGTTTTGCTTAATGGAAATGAATTTACCTACTTTAAGATTTGCCTTGCGATTGTTGATCTTACTTCGTTTGGTCAGTTTTTATAAATGCTTAAGTTAAACTCAGTAAAAAGAAAACTGTAACGCGAGTATTTTAATTACAGAAAAAAAAAGTTCAGTTGTTGTAAATATTTCATCATCTCACTAACTCATAACACACTGCACTTTAATATAAAAAAAAATGTAAAAGTTTCATATCGTGATATTAAATCAGTCGTGTACGGAATTCAGATTTTATTCATAACAAATAAACAAAAAAAAAATCTTTTCTATCTATAATATTCCATAACAGAAAGCATTTTAGGAAATACATACATGCAGCCTGTATTACTTCTGTATTTCTAAAACAAAGATTCATTAAAATCATATAACTTTTTCAGAGTTTATTAAATAAAAAACAAATGTAATATAAAATACAAATTTATGTACGCGTTTGTTGAGTGGTAGTGTAATTTATTTTTATTCATTCTACCACAAAATATAATAATATTCCTCAAGGCAATGTTTGACGCTAATCCTTCAGTAGTTAGACTAAGCAAACATTTTACCGGGCTAAGTCACCTCCATGACTTCGTTTAATTTAAATTTGTCGTTTTTTTAAGTTCAATATTTATCGAATTTAACAACCTCGCAAATGTGATTGAGTAATTGATGCGTGATAAATCTATAAATTAACAAATTTGAACGTAGTACAAATTTTCACACTTTATTTTATGATAATTTATATTTGTATTCGATCTAAATTACTTTTTGCTTTTGTTGCGTTTGAAAATAATAATTTAAGGTGATTTTATTTATATATTTGTATTATACTTTACCTATGGTTTGTGATTTTCTCTCAGACACAGAACTCTATCGATAATAGAGCCAGAGTTTTGAACCTAAGGTTAAAACCTAAGGCAATAAATGTTAGGTTTTTACTTTAGTCCTAAGTATTCATCAGTTGAAACTAGTTTGTTGTATTTTACGATTAGTCTTTTACTTTAATATCCTTTTTATACGTTTGAAAATACGTGAGTTAACTAACAAAGATTTACTTTAGGATTAACATAGAGCGCTTTACATTGTGTTTTCCATTGCTTTAAATACAAGAAAAGAGTAGAAAAGTATTGAAAATACGAATAAACACATTTTATTATTATTAGATTCCTTTCTAAATTGACTGCTCAAAAGTGAATAAACTTAGATGCCCATTAAGTAATAATAGTTCTAGTCGAGTTTTCAAGGTAACTAAAAGACATTTATTTGAAATCATAGATTCGCAAGTGCATCATTCGGAGGCAAAGGGAAGAGGATTTGACGGAGGAGGCAATAATTAGAAAAAGAAAATATCCTTTTTCTGTTTATCGCTCCCTTTGTCTATGAACATATTCAATGCCATCTCTAAAATAGACTTCTTATTTTAATTACCGATGGATTTCTTAACAAACGTAACTAGATGGCCGACCTATTTTATTGTTTCTATAGTATATTGTTATTGTATGTTTCTATTGTAATATAGTTGTAGGATGTATATTTAATGATTAAAAAAAATATTAATAAAAAATTATAACATTAAAAAAATACGTTAGGATTAAATTTAGTTAAAAAATAGTTTCACGACGCTGTGTGCTCGGCGAGTACAAAGCGCTTTACGTCGCCACGTCGCCGTATAGTTGACATTGAATGTGTTAAAGGTAGACAACGCATCGGCAACTCACTAACTTGTTGCAGATACCTCTGAGTAGCTATCACTTAACATCAGGTGATCTTCTTCTACAAAAAATCAAGTTTGTGGCAAACACCTTACTCCTACACTCACTAGTTTCCTAAATGAAAAAACAATAGTTTAAAAAGTAAAAAAAAAACATGCAAAGTTCTCGCTACGCATTATGTTACAAAAATATATATCTAGGTGGCGTTGTACTCAGTTGTAAACCATGATGATAATGATCATGATCAGAACTAAGTTATGAAAAATTTATGAAAAATTATCTTCGGCTCTTGATAAGTGTGCAGATAATCAAATTAATCTGATATCTTGGAGTGGGTGAAATTTGAGTTCGAAGATTTCATCGCATAGATAGACAGATACAGGCGAAGCTAATAAAAGCGTGCTGAAAATTCAAATCCTTACGTCTCTTCCATTGAGCAGCCAAGTGAGGTTAGCCGGGGGATCCGCGGGTGGCGACGAGCACTGCGCGCGGAGGGAGTCGCCTGACGCATACCAGCCCTTCTCCGCTTTAATCGTCGGCTTCTCTGGGGGAAGTTCTGTAAACAAATGAAAAACGGATACTTTTAATTACATACTATTTTTAACTAATTTATTAATACTAATAAACAAATATCGCCTTTTGGAGTACAAAACGCTTGACAAGCGGACATGGCGGACAAGGCGCCTCTTAACCTAAACAACAACGAATAAACGTAAATAAACGGGTAACGAAAATAAGTATAGACATCTTGATTACATAATAACACTATAAATGATTAAAATGAAATAGATTTATAGTATGCTTTCAAATTACAATCAATGGTTCCTATATACACCGGTACTGAATTGAAAACGTACGTAATATATCGCACAATAAACAACCCGCATAACTTCTGTACACATTTAACTTAACTGTTTGCGTTGAATAATATAACTTAAGGATTAAGTATAAACTACATGTGTCAACAAACGTGCTCGGTGAAAAGGTCAAAGTATTAGCTTTAGTCGCTCGAGGCGTGTGCAAAGATTTGTTATAATCCTTCCAGGAATTCCAAGAACGAAGCAGCGAGGTGAAGGCAATTATGAATTAAGTTCAACACCAAACAATTAACTTGTAATGCTGTCAGGGCATATACAGCATTAAATCGTCAGTTACATTTTAAATTGATTAATGTAAGAATTCTCTTAAATTAACATAAAACTTGCAAACGAATGGTATAATTTTACATCTATCGCTTATTACTACAATGAGAGAGAGAGAGAGGGAGAGAGAGAGAGGGAGAGGGAGAGAGTCTTACATAATATCAGACTGATTATATTTGGTATTGACAGTTCTGTGTTTAACTTCCTTAAGGGTCTTTTTTCTTGGAAGCGTACGATAGAAATATATAGATATTATAGTGACTTAAATGTTGTGAATGTACTTCTGTTTAATGAAAAGTGAGGTTAATGTAATTATTAACCTCACTTTTCATTAAACAGAAGAAACGGGCTCTGCGAATTACATTGATCCAAATAAGTTCTAAATAGTCGCTTATATCCACCTGGGCCACATTTCCAATTAATTACGCCAAACGTTTCTTTTGATTACTTTTTTATATTTTATTAGGTAGATTTGATATTATAACGTAAGTTAATTTGATCATAAATCTACGTAGGTTCAATTTTTAATACCTACTTCTATAAAATATCAAAACATAGCTAAAATGTATACAATAGTCAGCAAGGAACGCAAGTCCTCGAGAATTTCCATTTGAGAGCTTTTCGGAACAAATTTGGCCGGATAAGGGGACTTAAGATGGATGTGTAGCGAAACATTCCGCTTATGATTCCACTCATTCATTATTATTTATAAAAATATAAAGTTCTATTATTTATATTATAATATAATATTTATATTATATCTTTTATCAAATACTCAATAAAAATTATGAGTAATGTCATGATAACTAAGTTATCGGAAGGGTTATACAAAAATAATTACATCTGCAACAAGCATTTGCGAGTTTCAGATGCATCGCCAACCTTTAAAAGATAGAGGATAGGAAAGACAGAAAATTTAACATTTATTTCTTCTATCCATCCCTTTCCCTGTTAAGTCCTCTATCCATTTCTATCCTTTCCTTATTAGAAAAGGGTAGGAAAGAGAAGACGACTAGAATTTAGTCATTATTAGCACCTCACTTATCAATAGAAGCGCAGAAAACTTCTACTTCACGCCTGTCTTCTGTAAGGTCGTGGTATTTCAGCGGTCAATCGGGCTAGATGTTGTTTTTTTTTTTCTCGTTCTGTTACCCTTAACATTTTTTCAAGGCCTTTTTTGCATATTTTTTTATTTATTATTTTTCATTAGATGTTGTTGTTACAGGCTCTACCACTGTTTCCCCCCGCCGCGGACTTCCATCTCGCGGTCCTCAGGGCTTGTCGTGCCGGGGGGGGGGGGCAAGGGAGTCTTCGGTCCCGAAAGTTGTTCCCCGTTATCCCTTCGGTCGCTAACTGGGAAGGTGGTTACTGCACGGTTATCTTAACGGATAGCCGTGTAACACCCACGGGCGGGCCCGGCGTGCACTAACACTGCCGTCGGGCGCCAACCGCCCAAATCTAGGGGAGGTACGCCGACTTCCCTAGCTAACCGTAATCTAGTGGTCTCTTCAACGATCCCCTTTCAACCCGACGTCATGGGGTATGTTGAGCCACTAGACCGCTGGGCTTGCCTTAACCTGCCGATTATGCGAGAATGGAAAACTCTATAAAACCCGACAGCGAAGTCGTAAAAACCTGGAGACACCTGGCGACCTCTATAGTATGTAGCCTTACCCCTGGAATGGGCGTCACCCGGGGTGAACCTTTATTTCGACCCTTCTCGTGAGATCTAGTATGGAAATTGATATTAAAAACAAAAAAGACGGAAGTTTGGGAGAGGCGGAAGAAGACATCCTAGTCATGTCTGACGTGACGATGTCAT
>DWLR01005429.1:0-10974 GCA_018246295.1 Papilio alexanor hazarajatica
CATGACAATAACAGCTTTTTGACATTTATCTGCGAAATAATGATATACAATTTCCAGAGAAGAAAATAAGAAAAGACTCGCATAAGGTTAGACGACAAGCAAAGCCTTTAGTCAACTGAAGCTTTTCCGCAAGGTGGCGTTATAACCTATATTATCCAAATTATTCGCCAGCTATCTTAGTTCAGTGTCGAAGTTAGCCAGGTCCGCCGTTGACGGAGACGTCATGGAGGCCGTCATCATATCAAATACAATATATATATTTTTTAATTTTGATAATCCTCGTCGGGACGTTATAACGAAACTATGGACATAAAAATGTATTGTCCTCGTCCTTAATAAGGGTGCGAATATTCAGATTGATTGGACATCTCGTAGGGGGTGAAAATTACGTTGAAATAATCCTTAAAATTAATGGAAACACGCATAGAAAAAGTTTAAGCGAATAAAAGCGTGCTTAAAAAGATCATAAGTTTAACCGTTCTGGGACAGACTGTTAAGATTGTTAAAAAACGAATTTTCGATTTTTGTAAGATATAATATAAAAATTTTGTCTCTGCCGGTTTAAAACGTTAGCCAACCGCGGCGTATGGTATTATCTAAAAATTTGGCCACGAGGTCAGCAAATACGTTATTCACATTTATTTCATGATCCTTCATGTGTTATGTTATTTTATAAAAATTTCTAGACATAATTAAAACACACATAATTCATAAAAATATACATATTCAAATATTAAGATCTAATCGCAGTTTGCGAAATGACGTAATCGTTATGCATATTTAAATACCCAATGTATTTTGTTTCAATAATAGGATATTATTTATTAATTATTAATAAAGTACGATGATTACGAGTATAATATTCATTAACAGGATAGTGTAATGGAGGGTGATGAAATTAAAATATTTCTACTTGAACTTGAACTTACAACCAATGGGACTCCTTTATATATTTTTTTTCTATGAAAGTAAACTAAAGCTACCGATCGAGGAAATGGCAAAAATAATAATTTGATATAACTTTCGTAAAACATCTGAATTTATAATAATGCAGAGGGTACATCACTGACCCATTGTAAACTTCTTCAGTTTATAATCAGTCACTAGTGTCAAGGAATATTAGGTAAATAATTGTCTGCATTTATTGTCAACTAAACGAATTTACTTTACGTATCATGTAAAATGCAACAAACCTATTTTTACATTGTTAAATATCTTTTTCAGATGTCATTTTTAAATAAGTTTTATATACACAAAAAAAAAAAAATTAAATGCAAGCAAAATATCAGTTCACAATTTGACTTTGACAATTTATAAGCTGTACAGAAATGACACGTCACAATGTTATTGGGAATGATTCGTTTAGTTTATAATTTGCTGACTGTTTTTATTGTTTAGTCAGATTAAAAAGTAACGCAGCTTAATACCCATCAGGGACGTAAATTTTATAATTTATTTTGAACATAATAAAAAATAACACATCAACTGTACACGTTTTTCTTTTTTTGCATCGAATATTCGTGAATTATGTTATGCAAAGGTTATTTTTATTTAGATATATTTACATTATAGTTGGATTAAAATGCAAATAAGATAGATGCACAATATAAAAATTTGAATACATGGATTTTACTGCATTATTACGTAAAACTACATGTTGCCTGCGGTTTCGCACGCGGTTATACGATCGCTATTAGGAAAATACAAAATAATGTTTTTAAACTGTTTGTTTTTTGATTGCCGATATTTTACAGAACCCACCATTTGCGCAATCATGCGTCATTAAGTTAAACATCCAATTTCGATTAACATCGGTCAAGGCATTTTAAAGTTATAACAGGACATAGAGACAAACAGACAGAAATACATTTTATATGGCCTATCATTTGCGTAATCACATGTTGTTGCTATATACCGATTTTCATTAAGATCGATCAAGACGTTCTTAAGCCATAATAGGACATACAGCAGACAGACAAAACGATAGATATTTTATATTTACGATATGTACGAATTATCAGAAAGTATATGGGGTAGTAATAAGTTATATGGGGACATACAGCAAAGATACACATTTTTTTTATATAGCCTATCTTGCGCGCATTCACATGTGATTGCTATTTGGTAATTTTCATTAAGATTGGTTCAGCCGTTAATGTTTAATTGTAACCCACAGACAGAAACAAAAAAAAAATCTTAGATTTGATCAAGTGAGGCATCAAATGAATGATTAGTTTTACAAAAAAAAAACATAAATTACAGACAGACTCTACAGACTTATTAATGTAAATAACCGGTCCGTTTACATTTAAATTATCATTAAAACAGTTGTGAATATATTTCTGACATCTTTCTTTTTTGTTTATGTCACTAACACACAATTTTTGACCAACCGTATGTTGACAAAAAAAAGTCGTTCTTTAAACAAAATCAAGATATTTTTTTCATCAAGATATAAAAAAAAAACTACTGTAGCATAATATTACAAGATATAAAAAAACTACTGTAGCATAATACTTTTTAAACCAATTCCAATAAGTAACAGTCCATTCAAAAATACTTGGACCTATTAAGTGAAAAATAACTGTGCTACTTTTTCATTTAGTTTTCACTGATATTGTTTGAATGTAAAAATTACGTAAAAAAAATATAAATTGGCTAAACATCAAGTCATGAGACGCAAATTAATTGTTAACTCATGAGGAATAATATGGAATACTCTGTTACCAACGAGTTTAGTTTACTTTTGTTAGACATACAGGGCTATATATCAACAAATCAAACGTAATTTGATTACTCAATCCATTCACAAACTAGCGTTGTCATTTCTACTTTGCACGGGGTCACACACATACTAGAGTTAAATGAAAATACAACCTGTCGTGCCGTTACCCTGTTGATCACCGGCGGTGTCGGGAGCGGCTTCTGCTTCTCGAACGCCTACGCTCATACCTATCGTGCTTCTCGTAGTCCCGACCAAACCTGTCGTGGTCTCGACCCGACCTGTCGTAGTCTCGACCAGACCTGTCGTGGTCTCGACCCGATCTGTCGTGGTCTCGACCAGACCTGTCGTAGTCGCGACTCGATCTATCGTAGGACCTGTCCCTGTCGTACGACCTCTTGTCCCGTCGCCGGGATCTTTCCTCCGATCGGTCCCTTGACGCCTTCTTCCTGCCTGATCTTGATTCGTAGCTCGTCGATCTTCTTGATCGTTTCCTCGGCATGTCATCCTCGGAGTCTTCCCTGTATTTGTCTTTATGTTTCTCGCTTCTCGATGATTTATACCTATCGGATTCGTCTTTTGCCTTTGTCCGCGACTTGTACTTATTGTAGTCGTTCTGATTTGACTTTGAGTTCTTATCGTCTGTTCTATGCGACCTCTTTGATGTTTCCTTGCTCGATTTCTTTACAGAATCGGTCTCGTTAGAGCTCGCCCGTTTACGTTTCTTTGTTCTGACGGGTTTGACATCTACTTCGCTCTGTGACGACGAGCTACTGGAACTAGAGGAAGAGTCATCTGAATCACTGGAAGAACTAGAGCTGTCGGTGTCGCTCGATGCTTTCGCTCGTGGACTGGGAGTTTGTTCCCATTTGTTTGTCTTTTGAACTCTATCCTCCTGTATCGTACTCAATCTCCTAGCACCGTCGACTTTGTCGATGGATTTGTTGTTGTTCCTTTTGTCTTTTGAGATGCGACGTTCCGGTTTCTTCTCTGGTGTATCTGATTCTACAGGAGGGGGTGTCGCTGAAGATCCTAAAATAAAATATTTTAAAACATCGTATTAATGAAGTAAGGTATATTTAAAAACATTAATAAAAGTTCTTCTAATGTTTTAGCAATTTATTTGCAATGCGTTTAATACGAATATTTTTATTGACCAGATCAGAGACGATGGTTGGTCCGTTTTGTTGGAAGCCCACCTACGCTGTGTCGTACAAGAGTACTTGGCTGCTGTCGTGGCACTTTTTGGTCTCTTGCGCCGTTCGGCCTACGAATGTGCCTCGCCTATAGGTCATTTCTTACAATTTTCAATATTTTTACCAAGGCATTTTTATTGAATTATTTTCACCGATTATATCGCGTTTATTAAATTTTTATGTATTCGACGTTTCGAGCACTTTACAGGTGAAGGTGTTTGGCGTTTCGATGTCAAAGTTTCTAACGAATTTAATTCTGAAATAATTCTGCATACATTGAAACAAAAATAATAATTAAAAAGAGGGTTCTTCGCGAGTGCTGTAAAGTGCTCGAATCGCCGAGAACATAAAAAAAATTATAAACGCGATATAATCTGTCAAATTGGTATATTTTCAAAGAGTAGTATTCGCGTAAATATAAGAAATCATTAAGATATTTTTATGATAAATCTTACTAGATCGTGCGGGCCTCTCAGGCGTTGTGACTGGCGTGGTGGCTTCCTCCGCGCCCTCCCGTAGCTCCGCCCTCCTCACCTCCGCCTCGATGTCGCGCGCCGTCCGCTCGAACTCTTGTTTCTTTCGCTTTATCGTCTCCTATACATTCAAATTATTTTTTTATTATTAACTGGTTGATGATAACTGAACTGATGATTCAGACATGTCAAAATGATGAATGAAGAAAGAGTGACTGGACAAACCCTTGTTGCAAAAGTGAGCGACAGAGTTGGTAGGGGACGACCCAGAAAAACTTATATCGATCAAATTAGTGACATCCTAAAGAAAGGCGATATTACGGAGTATTCGTAACGAATATGTATGTCTAGATGTATGGATGTAGAAGAAGCAAGAGAAGATCCTGGCAGGATCGCGCTGAATGGATATCCGTAATCTTTGCCTACCCCTCTGGTTTAGGGCGTGAGTGCTAAGCTGTTGTTGAACTGGACGTAAACAATTATTTGAAATTATAATAATTGAAGCAATCGTATTTTTAACCTTTTGGAATTAAAAAGCATAAACATCTAATATAAAAGACAATAATTACGGAGTTTAAAATTCATATAATGTCGTCAAATTAAAAATTGTAAGTTGTTTACATCATTGATCTCGTTTCCTTGGTCTTGACTATAGTAATCTAAATTTACGCAGATACCTACGTACATTGATCTCTCAAGGTATAGATATCAGAAAACACTGACGCCGGCAATTAGTTCGCATTCTTTGCCGTACACACAATGTACGCAGATTCAAATCACTTCGTCCGTAAGCGAAGCAGATCTGCGATAAAAAATTGTTTAAAAGCCCAATGGTAGCTTTTGTCTTGTATAATTATAGTGGTCCATTATATTATACTGATAAAAAACTCAAATTATTTAAAAAAAATTACACTTAACTTTTATGTTGTATTATAAGTTTTTTTATGGTAATTTAAACAATTAAAAATAACCAAATGTGAAATAAAAGCAAGTAGGAAATAAATAACAATTACTGTAAGACTTGTTTGGAAAATTTATTTAACCTTTGTGAAGTTTCATTTAATTAATATATCACGTAAATTGTAATTAGAAAGTAAGCGCCAATGCATGAAACAAGGTTAATAATTAACAATTAATATTGTTAATTGTTAACCTTGACTGACCGGTTGGCGCAGAGGCAAGATACTTGCCTCTCACGCCGCAGGGCGTAGCTTCGATTCCCACCCAGGACAAACATTTGTGTGCATGAACATGTCTGTTTAACCTGTGTCTGGGTGTAATTATCTACATATTTACAAAAGAAAAGTATTAATACATGTAGTATATCAGTTATCTGGTTTCCACAGTACAAGCTCTGCTTAGTTCGGGATCTGATGGCCGTGTGTGAATAATGTCATAGAATATTATTATTATCTTATTTACTAACAACGAATAATTTAAGTAGATGTCGGGTCGTTAGTTCATCGGAAAGTAATTGCTAAGCTATTTAGCTGTCGCAAACTAAATTGCGTTAAATCAAGGTAAAACAATATTAAAATAGATAAACAAACATAATAACGAAAAAGTTGCAAAACATAATGCGTCCTCGCCTTGAATTGCACATCTCAATGGAACGTATAATACACACTTTATTTATACTAAATATTATAAAGAGAAAAGAGTTGTTTGTTCCAGATGAACTAAAACTACTGAATAGATTTAAAAAAATATTTTACCAAAAGAAAGCTCTTCTATTTGTGAATAACGTAGGCTATATTTTATATGACTATCTATCTACCACACCGAAGCTGGGGTGGATTGGGTTGTTAGTGATAGATACTTTGACAAACTATTTATAAATAGTTGTTTATAAGGATTATAACCGTTTTTAAACTTGTAAAGATCGAGTGTGTTGACTAGGGTTGCGTACCTTATACTCCGAATAATTTAACGGTATTCGCTTAAGGTTATATAGATTTATTAGACTTTGACGCACTCCGACGACGAGGTTGAAACTATGTATGAAGATGTTAGCGGAGGACAGATCATTATAGCGATCAGTGGGAGAAGCCTAAGTTCAGCAGTGGACGACCAAAGGCTGAGACGATGACGACGACTATTTGGGTATAATGGATTTCTTATTAAAATGTTCCGCGGCTATCAAGGACGTATAGATATAAATTTAAATCGGTTTTGGATTTGTTAAAAGATTATATATACAATAACGCTTGCAGAAATGCCAAACAATACTTCCTTTACGCTTGCTTACAATATAATGCGTATATATATTATTTATTGTAAGACTAGTGCAGGTGTGATTCATTACGAGTTCATGAAACCAAGCTCATCGATCACAGCACAAACATATTGTAAGCAACTAGACAAAATGATGCTAGAACTTAAAAAAAAACAGCCTATATTGGTCAGCAGATCAACTCCTAACTTACTGCAAGATAACGCCAGACCACACACTGCGCAAATGACCGTGGCAAAACTACAGGACTCGGAGTTGGAACTTCATCATCCTCCATACTCACCAGATCTAGCTCCCATAGACTACCATTTCTTTCTTAATTTGGACAACTTCTTGATAGGAAAAAATTTCAATTCTGATAATGAAGTAAAATTGACCTTCCAGGAATTCATAGACTCTCGTCCACAAGGTCTTTATACCACCGTGCTGAACAACCTGCCGCTTGAATGGCACCAATGTGTTGACAATTTGGGCGCATACTTTGATGAGTTAAATCGTTTCTTATGTTTATAAATTATCAGCAAATTTTGCTAAAAATTTCATACTTAACGACCTGATATAATACTTATTTTATAAATGTGAATGTAATGCAAATAAAAACTTTCATAAACGCAAGACCTGCATAATCTTATACTTGTCACGGGGAACTGAGTAATGGAATAATAACTACAAAATTGACACTTTTTTATTATTTTCAAAGTAGTACTAGTACTCCATTCCGGCGTATTTCCATTCTAGATTCTTTTGAGAATATTTTATATACATTTTGTGACGAGTCGTCTTCGATACGATAGGTAGTAACTGAAACCATTTTGTGAAACCACACACGTGTACAAAGCATAAACGATGAAAGCAAAGCGGTCGTTAACGACCTGAGAAATTTCGGCACCTCAAAGATTTAATCGGTTGTTATTGTATACCAATGTCAAACAAAATGTTATTATTTATTAATATGGATTAACTAGAATAAAAAATTATTGACATCTAGACATAAACATATTTTTTTGTAATAGGGAATGTCTGTAGCACTATAAAGAGTGTAACAATGGCTTTTAAGATAAATCAACAAATTTTGTTCATATCTACGTGGTAAGGATTTTAAATTACGTTATAATGAATGACATTACGAAGAGTTTACAGTGTATTTTCTGTTTCATGTGTATATACTTTTTCTGTCTGATTGAGCATTATTATTATTATTACATACAATAAATGTTAAATATTTATTTTAAATGCAAATAAACATTAAGTTGAATAAAATAATAAATACGCTCCAGTTTAACACCCGTAGTCACTGTTTTAGGACATTTTCGGGTATAAAAGTATTTCAGTCAGAGCTAAGAAATTCAGGCCCCCAAAGACAATATCCATACCAATACTGATTGGAAGAAAACCCGCACGTCTTGTGGAAGAAACTTTTCTAAACACTTAAAATTAGGTGACCCGCTCGTTTGCCAACTTCTATATAAATAAAAATAAATGTTTGTTTTTTTTTTGTCCTCTACACGTTCCTAAACCATTGATTCGATTGTTATTAAACTTTTGTGTCCTGAGGACGCCCGCGAGGGTTTCTGACCCCAAAAAATCTATAATTATAAAAATAAAAGTACACTATCCTTTGATATTTTTACTATAGACATTTTATATATTTAAGGGACCTTACTGCCTTCGGCTAGTATGTTATAGAGTGTAGGATGTTACCTGTAACTGTTGGTCCGACACGTCGTTCTGATCTTCTTCGTCGGCGCTTTCGCCGCTGCTGCTGTCGTACGCTCCCAGCCCTGTACGGACGCCGCGATTACATTTAGTGGTAGGCAGAGGTTATAAATACCGTATGATAGAGGTCAAAAACGAAAAATACATCGAAGAGAACGGTCGGAATTAGAATATTTGAATTTATTTCAAGCAATGTAACTATTTTACTGGCCAAACTTATATTTTTTGTTTTTACGCATATATTTTTTTATTTAACTAATTAAAACAAAATGATATTAAAATCAAAATAAGGAAATTTAATAAATAATTTTTTTAATTAAATTTCCTTTTTTTCTATTTATTTTTTCGTTTTACGCCTATAATTGTAAAATAGTCCCCGTTTGTAAACATAATAGAAAAATATCACACGATTTTAAAATCAACATTTATAAGAGATATTCTGTGTTTTTCTTACCAATTCATTTTCCACTAAACATTATTTGAAACTCATACTTTTTAAGCACATAAAAACATCTTATTAGACTCGGCAGCTGAAATAAAAGGTTTACAAAGCGTATATGGTGGTTTCAATGAAAAAAAAAGAATAATAATAATAACACGTAAAACCCAAAGTCCTCTTTGACACGTCAAAGTCAGTTGTTAGGGTTGTGTTCATGTATTTTTATTTGCATCAGAAATCTATCATAATGCTTATATTTTTGACAAAACCACCATATACATATGAAACTATCTGGCAAACTAATTAAGAATGTCTCGGGTGTGAGGATCGTTTGCGAGGTAGTTGTGTGTCGGTAGTCAGGGTAGTTCGCGAGGTAGTTGCGTGTCGGGAGTGAGGGTAGTCCACGAGGTAGTTGCGTGGCGAGAGTGAGGGTAGTTCACGAGGTAGTCGTGTGTCGGGAGTGAGGGTAGTCCGCGAGGTAGTCGTGTGTCGGGAGTGAGGGTAGTTCGCGAGGGAGTTACGTGTCAGGAGTGAGGGTAATTCGCGAGGTAGTCGTGTATCGGGAGTGAGGGTAGTTTACGAGGTAGTCGTGTGTCAGGAGTGAGGGTAGTTCGCGAGGTAGTCGTGTGTCGGGAGTGAGGGTAGTTCGCGAGGTAGTCGTGTGTCGGGAGTGATGGTAGTTCGCGAGGGAGTTGCGTGTCGGGAGTGAGGGTAGTTCGCGAGGTAGATGTGTGTCAGGAGTGAGGGTATTTCGCGAGGTAGTTGCGTGTCGGGAGTGAGGGTAGTTCGCGAGGTAGTTTGTACGGGCGGGCGTGGGGCGGGACTTACCGAGACCACTGGCGATGGCGGCGAGCGCCTTGGACTTGCTCGCTTTCATGGCGTTGAGACGCGAAGCTTTTACCATATAAATAAAACCAACATTAATAACACACAAATGTATTCACTGAACGGGCAACATCTGAAATAAGACTTTATTAGCCAAGATATAAGACACAGTTTTACACATCACTATTCTTCTTATAGATTTAATTCACATTTAGAGAGTCAGTGCGCGGTAATGTCTCGCTGTATAGAGCAAAGTCTTGAGAGTGACCGTCGGGCCGTTTGATATAAGCCTATATGAGTTGAAATACCTTGTGCGGCGTTATATCTGGCCAATTCTTCCTGGCTCACCGTATGAATTTCCTGGTCGGTTACCTCGAGCAGGATCTCCGTTAGCGATCGTCGCACCGCGAACATCTGGTCACAAATACATTGTCATTAATGTTAACATATAAAATTCCCGGACTAGTCAACCGAACTTAAGGAAATGTTGTAATTCGATCCAACTTAAGATATAGGATTGGTTTTATCTTGATTTAAGTTCCACTAGATTCACAACACTTCAACATATTTTGTCATCTAGGCTGTCGTCACATGACACGCGTGTTTTATCTAAAGCTAGTAAACTATAGATAATTAGTGCTAATAGTAAATGTAAATTAAAAATAATGTAAACGACTCATTAGATTTTCCTTGATGCTTGGAATCGGACAATCACGAGATGGAGAGAATTACGGAATTTATTCTGGATATCAATTCTCTTCACATATACAACTCGCCTAATGTCTAAGGATTATAAAGATATTTGTATACACTTACAACTTCCTGCATAATTTCCTCCTTACTCTTTTTTATCAATACTGGTTTCTCCTCGGGCTCCTCCTTGACTTCAGATCCCTCATCCACCTGGACTTCTAAGCCCGGGCGTGGTTCATTCTTTGGATGGTCCTCCTTCGCCTGTTCTTCACTTTCGGAGTCAGAGTCCTGGAAATGTTAATTTATCATACTGACCTTACAGTAATATGTACATAAACCACGAATATAAGCCTAAAGTAAAATATTAAGGCCTCATGCCCTTAATCTCAATGATTTGTCTCTGTTGTAAAATAATAATTTTGGAAGTACCACAGTATTGACAATACAAATAAATATCCAATAAGAAAAGAGCATACTCCTTCCTTAAAGGCTGGCGGTGCATCTGCAGTTCCTCTCATGTTATGGATGTCCACTGGTGTCGGCGATCATTTCACATTGACTGACCCGCTGCTCGTTTGCTACCATATCCCGTAAAAAGAAATAGACCAAAGAAATAGGTAACAGTAGGAGAGTCCGCAATAACATCTGTGGTACGCTTGACCAGTGCAATAAGACCT
>DWLR01005430.1:0-10972 GCA_018246295.1 Papilio alexanor hazarajatica
CCTATATCCTTCCCAGTACCTTAAAGAATATGTGTACAAAGTTTAATGATGATCGGTTAAGTAGGTTTTACGAACATACCCCCCCTAAACACTAATTTATTACAAAAAAAATTACGGATGGTAAAAAATATCATTATATTATAAATGCGAATGTCCATCCAAACGTTTGTCACCACGTAACTCCAAACCATTTGAACAGATCTGGGCGAAATTTGGCACAGAGATAGATTATAGTATGGAACATCACTTAGGCTTTTATCCTGGAAAAATGTACGGTTTCCGCGGAACGTTTTTCAACCGGATATATGTATATGTTTACATATAGATACATCAATCTACAGCTAGTAATAAATAAAGTGATAAGGTCAAAAGTTCCGAGGGTTCAACGAGGACATTATCCTTTGTCACTCATGAAACCATGCCCTGACTCCAAGCCAAACAACATGGAGTCAGGGCAGGCAGGGTATTCAGGCTTAAGTAAGGTGTTTTTCTGTAAAAAAGGCTAATGTGATAAACTCTCGTCATTTCTTTTACCATTATTTTGTTGTTTCAATTACTGCGATTACAAGTGGCCAAGATTATTATAATTCCAAAAACATCTTATACATCTTTTCTTTGATATATTTAACATAGGGGTTTTACGAAATTTAAAAAAAAAATCGTCAAGATACATCGTCACTAAACTCTAAATTTCATCTTAACTAATTTATAATAAATTTTCTACCATTACCGTTAAAACAGTTTGAATATAACCTACTTATTGAACTAACTCCTGATGATGATTTACAAATCAGGATTTGTATTGTAAATTAATCGCGTAACAAATGCCCGTAATAACATAGATTGATAAAATTAGCGTGTTGTGTGTAATTTTATCAGGATAACGATTGCCGAAAATTACTTATTCAATATGAGTATGCCACTAACATAGGCTACGGTAGGTAATAGAATGTTGTTGTATTCCAGATGTTGATTATAATGTAAGTATATTGGAATAATTTTCCATTAGGACTTCGTTGTATGAGTGTTTATGCTTCATACGGTAGCCATGATTCCGATCTGGGTTATGACCGTCTGCTTCTATGTATTTCTATTTCAAAAATTCCTTATCTCGATAGTCTTTTGTTTCATGTGCGCACCTTTCAAATTAAAATATATAACTGTAACTCTGTTTTCTTGGCTGTATGTATGTATGACTGTACTATATGTCTACATATAGTACAGTCATCACTTTGTAATACTTATAATCTTAAATATACCTAAAAACATACTATCCAGTTCAGTAACAATATTACAGAATATAGATTATAACTTCAAAAAATTGTTATAGGAAACTGTCAGATCTCCGTGTAACTGACTCAAAATTCCATATTATTTACCAGCAACCTTTTCTTATTGATACGTACAAAAAATCACTACCCGTGTCCTGCCACATTTGGGACACAAAAATTTGCTGAAAAGGTATAGTCTCTCTCTTCAGTTCTGATAAATCATTCTGTAAAGACAATACATATTTAAAGATTTCGTTTGTATATTATTATGCCCATTGTCCTTAAATATAAACATGGCTTTCTCAAGATATTTCTTGCAAAAATATAATAAAACAATTGCAGCAAAAGTATTAATTTATTTTTCATAATTCAAGAATAACACACTTCTTCTATCATACAATTATTTAACATTAATTTATCTTATATTAAAAATAAAATTTATTTACAAGGTTTGAAAATAATGTCAATTAATGATTTCGTGAATGATAATAATAAAAGTCGGAAACAAGAAAAAGCATATTTTATGGTTTAAAGTATACAATTCTATTCTAACCTAATTTATTTAAATACTAAAATCTTAGTACCTAATACAGTCTTCATTTTTACATTAAATTTTTCAATGACTGTATGTATAATTTGAAGATGAATATAATTTGATTGTGAATATTATTTACTAGTCGTGAAGAGGCCGATTTGTCGGTACCACGTACCAAGGCGGCTATTTTAAAGAAGCTATGCTGATGCAAATGATTCTGTGCAGATTTTTAAATCAGATCAAATAAACTTATTTCTAACTGATAGACAGAAATAAATTAAAAATAAGAAGAACCTGACAAGAAAGACCTATGAAAATATAAGGCTATTAATTACGAAAATGACTTACATCTTTCAAATAACCCCAGGCCATAAATCAATTCAATATAGTACACTCAAACTCAAAATAGACATTTAAAAATGTTTCCTTTCAAATTGTTTTGAATAAGCTAATACATATACTGTAATTAAGTGAATGACAATCAAAATCATTGGAAACGTCCTACAATATAAATTACTATAGAACGATATACAAAAGTGTTGCGAGTAAATACACCGAAACAATAACTCTTTTGCTCGAAGATGATTTATAATACTTGACTTCGTCCTGAGTTGGCGGAGAGAAGGATGCTTCAAAACTTAGTCGGCTCGGACATGGCAAAGCTTCGGCAGGTATTTCTATCAATTTTCTGCGATATTCTATTTTGTTGTTACTTAATTCGTTTTCTTGATCTTGCATTGTATCTTCATATACTGTATCGTCTTCTATATTTCCATCACTTTCCTCGTAATTTTTATCGATATTGTTCTTTAAAGACATCGAATTGCCCTTAAAAGTGTTACCATTAATTATATCAACTCTGCCGGTGCTTCCGTTTGATTTTGGTTTCATGTCACTGATGCAACTAAGGCGTGCAATGGCCGTTTTAACTCGCTTACTTCGGGTTTCGTTTCTTAGTTTTTGAAGCCAGACTAGACTACAGTCGCATGTCAACTTGTTACCTGTCGATAAAAATAAAAATGAGCATAATGTTATAAAATTTTATATCCTGTGCGATGCCCAGGGTCACTTTTAATAAAAAAGCATTTTTCTCCCTAAGTTTTGTCACTAAATTCCTGCATTTTATGTCATATTATTACAATACATTAATATGCACTTCCTAAACCCGTCAGCTATTGACTAAATTTCTAAAAGATAACAGAGCCCAGTTGTGTACTTCAGATGTACTTTGATATATTTTGATCGATGATTAGAACCTTTTATTCACTTTAAAAGTTCTAAATTTAATATTGAATTGTCTGTTAAAAAGTAATAAGAGCGTCCTAATTATCTTTTTTAATTAATTATTTATTGGTATAGAACCTTTAAATGACTCAACAGCTGTCCGTTTTCCTTAAAATAAAATAATAAAATACGTAACAGTACCTAACTCTGTACATGAGAAAATTCTGCTTCCAACAGTGGAATAAATATAAGCAGCTGCAAATAATACCTCTTAAAAAGCAAACAAACAATGGGTTGCTAGCGTTGTTTCGATCTGAAGGGTGTTTTCGGTTAAGTAGTAACATTATAACAAAAGCAAACGCTGTTGATTCACAAAGTTGTGTACTTCAGTAAAACTATTGCTAATTATTTAACATATACTAAATATTTACTATAAAAATATTAAAACGATGTATTTGTGTAGCTTACCATTTAGAGCTATCAAAGCATAATTCGACTTAAAATTTTCCATTAAGTTTAGCAATGTTTCTTCTTTGAGGGATTCCAAATAATTGTTCCTTAGGTCTAAAACATATAACTTTTGAACATCATTGAACACGTTGCCATCCAAACTTGCCAACTTATTATCAGCTATAGAAAGTTTTCGCAATTGGGTCAATCCTCCAAAACCTCTCTCCGAAATAAATTCTATTTCATTGCTATCAAGATATAGTTCTTGGAGGCTCCAAAGTTCAGTAAACGCCAAGTCGCCGATCATCATTAATTTGTTGTTTCTTATATCCAAATTCAATAAATTTGAAAGTCCTTGAAAGTTTTCTCTTACTACAACAGCCAACAGGTTGCTACTGATATCAAGTTTTATCAGATTATTCAAATGCTTGAAACAACCTTCGTGAATTATTTCTATTTTATTCTTCGCTAAACATAATCTTTGTAGATTAGGGAGATCATAAAAGGTATCTCTTTGTAGTTCAGTTATTTGATTTTCTATTAAGCTGACGTTTGAAAGCATAATGAGATGCGCAAAGGACATTCTTTCTAGTTTAACGATTTTGTTCTTTGGTAACATTATATCTCGTAGAGAAGTCGAGTTTGTGAAAGCGAACGACGGTATGCTATAAATATTTGCGTATTGTATATTCAGATTTTGTAGTCTTTCTAATCGTACAATAATCTTCGCTGGAATGTACGTTAAACCACCATCTGCTCTGACGTTAAAACTTAACTTTTCAATCATTGGCTGTGAATAAAAATTTGACCAAAACGGATCATCTTCCGCTATTCCTCCGTTGAACACCCAACAGTCTGCTTTGGTAGCTGTTTTTAATTTAATACTTTCACAGTAACAATGTACTTTAGATACTCTATCTTGTATATCACAAATGTTAACATAATGTGAATATAAACTCTTGTCTGTTTTCCATCGTCTTTTATCGCTTTGTCGACTTTCCGTAAAATTAATTTTGATACTTGCTAATGCTATAACTATAATTAAATATTTATTCGCCATATTGTCGTTTTGTTACGGTCGAAGTTATTCTGTAACAAAAAGAAAATTATCATGTCGGTTAAATGTTTCTAGAATTATAAGATTCTCCAGATAAATAAATAAAAGTTGATATCACATAGAAATTAATAACTACAAGTAGAAGTTGGTCGAGATTATATTCTTGACTTTCATGTATCTATTGCATACATACATACGTTTCCATGCCCATTTACCCACGTTGAAGTAGGGTTGGCACAACACGTTTCGTTCTTCCACGCCCTTCTGTGAGTTGTCATCACAATAGTCATTCGTTCTTCCACGCCCTTCTATGAATGGACATCACACTAGTCATTCATTTATTGAGTTCATCATCTTTCACGCAGTGTCATCCGTCTTTTCTTAGGCCTACCCATACCAAAATATTCCTCCACATTCATACCCAAACTCCTTGTTACATGCCATTACTGTCTCCTCATAACACGCCCGTATAAAATTACGGGCGTGTTATGAGTTATCTTCATATCACATACTAATGATGCTATTTTTTTGTGATTCGTAGGTACTACATAATATGGAAAATTATCTGTGGCCTAGGATTTTATTCTTTCTCTTTCTTAATGAAATCTTTAACAATATTGCAAACAAACTTTTATATTACAATCAGATTAACTTAAAAAATACATACGAGAGAAAATGCCGAAACTTTAATTCTTGCGAAAAAATTATCAACGTTACACAAAATTCGCGACAGTAAAATTGCAAGGTATTTTTGACTGCAAGAATCCAATTCGAATATACAAGGTGTAAGGCAACTGGAATTCAAATCAAATGCACGGTTGTTCAGCCATTTAGCTACGACGACTTACGTAATCCTAAACGAAAACGAAATTTAGTGTATCTACTCTTTTTAATTTGGTCTTTACAATAAACATCGAAAAACTTAAATAACGTAAATGTAATTATTCTGAAACAGGCAGTCGGTTTTCGATTTTGTGTTAAGTTTCTATACCCATATCTGGTCTCCTTCTTAAATTCTCAAACTCCAGTATGGATAACCCAGCTCAATTACGGCCGCATAAGCTACGGTCCACGCATCAGTATGAAAACAGCAAGAGCTATATCAAGAGTACAAAATGCAAGCATCCGTTTTTGCTTCAATATACCCAGGAGGGAATGTATCACCCCATACCTGAACAGGAAAGACATACTGAACATCGAAGCAAGAAGGGAGCTCCTGTTTGCCTGTACTGTCCAGAGGGTGATTTGGAGCAAGAACCCAGAGTACTTATTCGAAAAACTTGTATGGAGAAAAGATTTTCCACACACAAGCCGCCACGCTACGTCGAATTTACTGAAAATACCAAAGCATAAGTCAGCACGGTATGAGGGATGTTTTAAGTTTGCTGCGGCAAGAACATGGAATGACCTTCCTCCCGCCCTTAGGAAGAAAGTGAACATCGTTAGCTTTAAAAATTAATATAAATCAGCACTGCTGAGGCGTCAACTTGTTGCAGAAAATGTAAAATATTCCTAATAGAGACACCTAATCCTGAAAGAGCATTTTCTAGTTCACAAATAACCTTAACTACTACTACTTCTAACGCTGATACATAATATGCTAAATAACTACAGCATTTACTACACAACATACTATACAAACACAACACACACACACACACATACATACGCAAGAGAGTGAAGATTTTTTTTTCTTTTTGCTTAAATGTATAATAACGTATGATCCTTATGATGTTCAGCGAGCTATCCCTCAAACTCTAAACTCTCGTTAACATCTCAGGGGTTACTGAAAACCAGCTCAACACGGGATCTTGACCTCGTGTCGGTGAAGCTGAATCATCCCCTTTTGCCAAAAATTGATAAAGGATACTGATTTTTCCTCTTTTGTATTTTTGTATGTGTTTTTTTTTGGCAATGAAATGGTTATTTATTTTATTTATTTATTTATAACAGGTGTTCTGTGGTCTTGAAAGGGTCTGACGTTACGTTAAATTTAAAAATAACTAAAATACGATCCCTTTAATTTTAATAATAACTAAAAATCCAAGAACAACAAATACATGGAAGTCAGTAAACGAGTATACATTAGGACTCATTTATCCACCCACCTCACACTAGTGGTCTTTGTTATAATAAAAATAGAAGAAAAATAAAGCAACTGTTCCAATTCATATATTTTTTTTTAAACAGTAAATTTAATCGTTGATAAACTCGCAATATGACGTTAAGTTTCAATTGGTGTAACGCTTTTTTAGAGTTACATAATTCTTTTCGCCTGCATCCGGCTCCGGATTCAATTGAACTCGATTAAAGTTTTAATAGACCCATCTTGATGACAACCATACCAAAATTAAAGCCAGTTGTGATATTATGAATCAACTGGTGCACTTAAAAGTGACTCCTTTACTGCATACTGTTTTATATTTTCATATTATCCTTTTCTGTAATCGTCAATCCAAAAATTTAATTTAATAATCACCATCCTACTCTAAAGCAATGAATTCCTGCAACCACAACCATGCTGCGTCGTGCTAATCGCTACCGTAAAGACCCTTTTAGCCCTATCGGCTATCAGTTAATATCATGGTATGTTATTTTCAAGTTAAGGTTTCCTTACCAGTAAGTAAATAAATTAACGTTTTGATTACTAGACTGGGTTTTGAAGCTCTAACACTCAGATTCGGTTTCCACTTACTACCCCTCGCTTGCGCTGCTTTTCACCTATCAATTTCTTAATTCAATTTGCATTCAATATTTGTTAATATGTTTAAGCACTTATATCTGATATCATCAAATACAAAATAAATTTATTAAATGCACCCATAAAGTTAAGTGTCAGATAATTAATTAAACTTACGTTTTATGCAAGGACGTAAATTACATTAAGATGGGCCGTCCAACTTTGGCCCCAAGTGACCATGGTGGCTGTTATTAACTGTATTTAACTGGGATCAAGCGACATTAAACACTAGTTTATTTGAGCATAAGGTTAATGAACTCCCCGCTTTCGGGGCTCTATGAGCTTTATGACTGGTGCCAACGAACAAAGCTGTCGCTTGACAAATTTATGCGACCCACAATAATTAACATTGCGTGGTGTTTTAAGGCAATGAATATAGTAAATGACTAAATTTGTCACGTAAATTTTTAACGTGTATAGTTTAAATGCTAAAGAATTATAAAGCTTACTTTATACTTGAACCTTCTCTTATTTCGCTTATACACGATATTATACGTACAACGCGTGGACAATAACATGAGATTCGTGTTGAATACAACGCACCCGCTCACGTTTTAACTCCCCGTGCAGCCTTGTTTCTACAGTAAGCGACGAAGTTGTCATTTTTGTAAGTCTCGATAGATTATGCAACAACATACACTTGTTTGACACGTCGCTGTGACGTCATCGGACACAGGTCTCGTGATATTATCCACGAGTAGTGATCACAAAACATTTAAACCTGTTCGAAGGGCTGGACAATGAATCAAATAATACCGCATCATGCGCAATCAATGACTTAAGGCTTTATTCTAGGTGAGCGATGTAACGCGACACGATATGAAGCGACCATAACATACACTGGTTTATTAGAATAAATGTACTGTTAAAAATATTTTAAAAAAATCTTTTGCTTTTCAATAGCATAGTATCCGTAAGATGACCGATAGCCGTATCGTATCAATAAAAGTGCAAATCAAAGAACTATTGTGTTAAAATTATTTAGGTTTATTAAACTGTAGGTAAAGTTGTTTTGCAAAAAATGGAATTTTTTTTTCAAATATACAGAGGCGCTATATGATAGTGCGAAATAAGAGCACAAAGAACAAACTATAAAGTTAACAAAGTTTATTTAGTCGTTTCAGTCATATATTCGCAATTCAATAAAAATAAAATGGTAAAGAACGATGTTAGCATAAAAGTGAACTATATTAGTCTAGATACTTTTATTACTTATTCAAATTGCTTCCCATTATAAAAATCCAAACAGTTGCATGTTACGGATCAAATGTCAAATTTTATCACTCTGATAACATAGATTTGACAGTTCATACAACAAGCAAGCCGCTGATCGTTTGCCTCTTTTACAAACATTACTAAGAAAATATAAAATTAATAATAAACTATAATTAGATAATATATCAAATGTAAGCTAAATTACTTTTTTTCTGAATGACCCAGAAGAAATCTAATGTTTTTGCCGCGTATGTGAGTCCTCTCAATTCCGACGCACCTTTAGCCTAAGCGGCTGGTTCGATTTTAAAGAGATGCCCGGAATCGTATACAGTCAGTCGGGTTATTAGCTTTTTTAAATTAACTATTACTTGTTATATGTCACCTATCTATATTATTTTGCATAATTATGAATAAATTTAACAAAGTAGGATATTCGCGTACAAAACGAGAAGTTTAAAGATCCATATCAGTAATAATTTCATAAACTATTATTCTTTCTTCAAAACTATAGACCGTCAGACGTAGAAGAACTAAAGAAGAAAAAAATGCAATGAAAAAGACAACATTTTAACTCGTCCACAATGTCAGAGTTATTCTTATGTAAATATTTTAGGAAGTGGATTCAGAAGCTGCCAGCGGTCGCTATTGTGTATTTTTCAAGAAGATATTAATTTTAGCGGTCGTATTTTCCCGTCGGGACTGTGAGAGACATAACGCAGCAAAGTTTGGTGTCTGTAAGGTTAAAATAAGAAATAGAAAAATGGACCGTGCAAAACTTTGATATAAATTGCATATGCAAAATGTTGATCTTATTATCAAATAATTGTAACAAATAATCAAAATCACTGTTTCTTATCAGTATTTAAGATTCATCATCATACACGCCGGGAAAGAACACCAATTTAAGTCTACGTTCTTCAACATCGATTACAATACATACTGTATTGTTACATTAGCTGTTAGTCGCATGGAGATTGGAGATAGACTAACAGCTAATACTCTAGTATTAGGTGGTACAATACGGTATATCAGTGATAGAAGCAACAAAAGCAAGGATGGTGAGAAACAAAAGGGGGAGGGTGTCTTCAAAAAGTTAGTGTACTTTTTCCTTAAAGGCCGGCAACGCATCTGCAGTTCCTCTGGTGTTGCGGATGTCCATGGGCGTCGGTTCACTTAATGTTAAGCGACCCGCTGCTCGTTTGCCTCCCTTATTCTATAAAAAAGCAAAAGATCACTTAAAAACTTGTTTATTAATGATTCTTAGACTACAGGAGCCTTACCCATTGGTGTATTAAGAAAAAACTATTACAAATATCGTACTTAATTTGATTTGCAACACAAAAAAATAGCGATTGATTGTTGAATAAATAGTGAAGTGGCGGTAGTCAGCGTATTAACGGTTCATTAAATAAACCGCATCGGATTCAGTTTTCACGTTAATTCCAATGTAAAAACCCATCGTTGGATTCTCACAATAGCTTCATTAGTACGAGGGTTCGATATTTTACGTCGGGATTGTACTGTTTTAAAAGATAACTAATAAATCGACGAATAAAGTTACGAGAAATATTGCGATTGTATAATCTGGTTGTTATTTCCGAATTTTTGAAAGAGAATACGATAGTTGGGAGCGGCTTTTACTTTATTATTGTCGAAGTAGCCTAATACCATTAACGAGATAAGACTTCCAATTGAAGGATTTTCAATCTAAAATTCATAAATTCTTGCAGATTTGAATACATTTAATATTAAACTTATAGAGGAAAAAGATACTCAATTTTTCCAAAATAATACTTCTTATTATATATACTTACTTTATCATCTTCCTGCCCTTTTCCCACTTGCGTAGGGTCACCTATAGCCAACCCACTTGGGTTGGCTATAGTTTATTATATATACTTACTTATTGTCCTAATTCCCCGCAGTGCACGGCGTCTTAAGATATATCATCATCCTCATCTCAGCCTATGATCTTTCAATGCTGCACATAGGCCTCCCCCATTGATCTCATCATTGGGGGAAAATGTGCCATAATCGCCACGCTTAGCAGGCGTTTTGGCGATCGCATTATGTTCCACCGTACTAAGAAAAGGTAGCTGCCCATCCTTCGGTGGTCTGTACATCCAGGCACAAGACAAACAGACATGTTCATGCACACAAATGTTTGTCCTGGTTGGGAATCGAACCCACGACCTACGGCGTGAAAGGTAAACATCTTACCAAACGCGCCAACCGATATATACCTAGTGTATAATGATAGAGTCAGCCCCTTTAGTGCCTCATTACGTCTAGGAAATGAATTAAAAGAGGAAATATGTTAAGGGAAAATAAAGTAAAATCTATTTCGCACTCCTTAATCGAAACGCAAAAGTATAAATACAAAGCAATAATTGTATTGAATAACCAGAATAGATTCTTGCGCAGGGCCACGGGAGCACCGTGGTACGTGCGCAATAGCGATTTACATGTAGATTTAGAAC
>DWLR01005431.1:0-10971 GCA_018246295.1 Papilio alexanor hazarajatica
TCCATGCTAGTGACGGTCATATTAATAAAATGTATAAAGTAATACGATTTTTTCTTTTATAAATAATAAAGCAGCTATACGTGCACATCAAAAAGATGTTATTTAAAATACTGTAATTTGTTACGGATTGTTAAATGGAAAAGTTCCAGAATATTCTTAATATATATTAAACGTAATGGTATAAGAATACAATTCATAATTAATCAATCAAAACTGAACATTTGTGGTTTATAATTTGCCTGTGACGTCATTTGACTTATCCGTCGTTGCGATCGGAGTATCAAAACGATCAAAGTTTAAAAAAAATCTAAGATTTTGAACCTAAAATAATTAAGACAACTTTTGCAGTTCTCAATTTTTATTTCAAAGTTTTTTTTCTCCTCATTTTTCACACGGAATTACCTTCATTTTTACATATGCACGTGTGTTATGGTCAAAGTGATTAAAAAAGTATGATTTTTAAAAAAAAAAATAATGAAATCAAATATACATAGTGATATCCGCATATTTTGGAAAGAATAAAAATAAAATATTGATATTTTATTATCTGTACAATAGCGTCACCTCGGCGTCTCAAAGTCGCCGGAAACACCTTTCCTGCGGCTGCAGCGTTTTAGCTTAACTCAATCTGTAGTCTGTACTTTTGATAACCACATTGGCAGATAAGAACATTTATTCGATTTAGTTAAAAAGGAAAAGCAATGGGAGTCAACGTGGAGACGCTTTCCCCTGGCGATGGTATGATTCTTGAAATTTGATTTAAATTAAAATAGTTTTAAGTGCCCTCAGTCTTATAAATTATCTATTGAAGCCCTTGAATATTTATATATAATGTTTTATTCCACTACTTTTTCAATGTGAAGTGAAGAAAATCCTTGTTATAATTTAGAATACCATAGAAAAGTCGTCCTTTTTTACACATACCAACATGTTTCTGTAGCATAACATTAAGGACAAACCTTAGGGGTTTACCGATGATGTTACTTATTTAAACTGTATCCAATTTAGTATACGTTAAATAAATAAATAAAAAAGATACAAATACAACAAGTTTAATGCCGTATTTAATAACTAAAAAATATTTGTAATCATAAATATTGTATAAAATACATAAAAACCATAGTTTTGTAACTTTTTAACTTTTAAAAAGCAGTTATGTGATATATAAACATCTGCCATTGTATAAAGTTGCTGTAAACCCATTTTGATCAGTGATGAAATCCAGTTTTCTTACATTAATATATTATAATAAAGATTATTTAAATAGTTAAAAACTTACCTTCATAATTACATTTAAAAATATTGCAAACCTTTAAGTAAAGAATAGAATTATCAAAATTACTTTGGCATACACTTATGTTTTGACTTAGATGGTTGAACCTCGGTTTTTATTAAACTAGAAAATTTCAAGCTTCAATCATATTCAACATGTAATTATTACCTTTAGGGTCTTCATATCCCAAAAAGGGTCAGACTGTAGTGGTCCACTACACTGGCACACTGACTAATGGTCAGAAGTTTGACTCATCCCGTGACCGTGGCAAACCTTTCAAATTCAAGATTGGCAAGGGTGAGGTCATTCGCGGCTGGGACGAAGGAGTTGCTCAGGTAAATGAAGTTTTTCCAATTGTATACTTTATTAAACAACTAGCAAATCCAGCAGACATTGTCTTGCATAACACTTGGCTTGCTTATCACAAAATTACTCCTAGAACCTAATGGTAATGCCAACTACCTGGTCCCATTGTGAACCTAAAACATTATGGGACCCACACAAATATTTTATAATAATATAATTGTTATGGAGGAGCTCAGTCACATATGCACTGAGTAAAAAGATTTCAAGGGTACCCTTTTCTAGTTTATAGTATAGCTGCAGATTAATATAATGAAAACATTTAGCTTCTCAACCACATAAATGGTGATTGAAATGTGGTTAGATGTCCCAATCGGAAAATAGCATATTTTTTTTTACTTTTAAACCTTTGTGCAGTGTATTTGTTACTGTTTAATAAAGAGAAGTTATTTCTATATTATTTAATACATTTGTACTCTAACGTTTCTAAATATATTGTTTATTACATTTCAGATGTCTGTGGGTGAACGGGCTAAGCTCACTTGCTCCCCTGACTATGCATATGGCCAGCAAGGCCATCCCGGTGTGATCCCACCCAACGCAACTCTTATCTTTGACGTAGAGCTGCTCCGTCTCGAATAATTTTCTGATATTCTCTGATCACATACCATCACAAATTTGCTGGACATATAGGGTTTAAATTTTTTTTAAAATTAATTAGACTATGAAGTCAGTTATAATGATTTTTTTTTTTTAATAATTTTAGGTTTTTAGTGCAATATTATCTTTCTACCTCTTCTGCAAATGATGTTATTTCCATGCCTAACAAATATGATAGCATTTAATAATAATCTAATAGCACTTCTAAAGTAAGAACATTCCGCAAATATTTTTCAAACCAATTATTGAATGTCAGTCTTTATACAATTTTGTGCTAATTAACTCTTATCACAAGTTCTTATCGTTTGGAATGAAGTAGTAGACATTTTTGACAAGTGTGTGGAGATTGTGTTTTTCAATACTTATATTTTTGTGCTCAAATTTGTGAACAAAACTAAATGTAAGAGTTCTTTTTTCTTTTATAAGATCAATATAGTCACGAAAACATATTGTCAGCATCAGCTTTACTATGATTATAAGATTAAATAAATGTACTACTATGGGATATTTGTTTTTTATTATGCAAGAAAGTCTCATTTTTGTCAATACCTTAAGATTTATTCTTTAGAAAACATAGGTTTGTTGGAACTTCATATTTGGACATTTATTTACAAATCAATTTCAGCATTTTGCAAATCAAATTCGCACCTTTTCACATAAAATTCAAACATTTCCATTTTAGTTTGATATGGCAAATTTTTTTAATAAACATTTGTTTTTTTTTTACACATAAAAAGGCGGCAAACGAGCGGCGGCTCGTTTAATTAAGCATTAAAATATGCAACTTTGTAAAAGATTTTGTAACTAACTGCCGCTTGACCAGTGATTGCATTGGAAAATTTGAAATTAATTTTCAATTTGAAAAAAAAAAAAAAACTTTACACAGTAAAATAGTTCATAGTAATTTTTGAGCCACCCATGAGGTGGCTGTAGTGTACACTTCCAGATTCCATACTATTCTCGGACTTTGCGCTTCACGTAGTAATATGTAGATATAATTGGCTGGTTTATATGGTATAACTTTAAAAAGCTTACGGTGCGATATAAAGGTTATATAAAAATGAAAATAATTATACAGGTTATAATTTTTATTAAATTTTGAAACTTCATTTAGTTTTCTTATGTACATTTTTACATAAGTAATCAATTAAAAATGCATGTGTACAAAAACGAAAGAAGTTTTCAGGCCATTGACATATAATCTAATAGAGACTCTTTCAAATTATACAATAAAATAAGAGTTTCATTAAAATAAATTTTATTTGGCATTTGTTGGCCAAGCATAAGTAAGACTAATAGATTGGCTGTACAATATTTGAGAGAAACAAAAAAAGAAATAACAATAAAAACCTTTTTGAAAAACAAAACCAATATGTAAAAAATTATGGTTAAAATCTTAATGAAAACTCTTCCCGGTATTTTAAACTCGATCAATGCGTGACTTCAGTAATGTCCTGCTTTTTGCATGCTTCAAACCAATTGAATCTTATCTAAAATTATGGAAAGGTAAAAGATAATGATTAGCAACATGTCTTTACTAGCACTATAAGTGTATGCAATTTTTTATGACAAATATAGTTTATATTTAACAAAATATGACATTCTAGAATAATGAAAATATATTAATGAATTTTGCTTGGACTTTCGTTGAATCTGACACTGAGTAATGAATCCATTTAATAAAAAAATAAATGCTAGGACAGTACTGAAGTTATCAAGAGGGCTAATTATCAAATAAAAAATAATACTTATTATTATTTCTTATGTGTATTATATTAAAAACATAATCTCATTTATTCCCCAATCTATTAGTATATAATATTTTTTTAAAACAAAATAAATTTTAAGTAAAAGATAACACTTCAAAATAACGATATTTTTTTTACTATAAAAATAACGTTAACTGCAACCTCTTTCAATCTCTGTCAATTCTTGTGACGAAATAAAGTTTACTTAAACTTCTAATTGAAGAACTTAAATCACCATGTGTCATACAAAATATAAAGTAATTTGTTAATCTTACATTTAAATCTTAAAAAGAGATACTTTGCGACAGTTTACAAAGCTTAGTTTGAAAATATTTATTAAATGAAAGGAGACGGGAACCTTTGGGTCCTAAACTGCCAATCACAATACATATATTTGTTAAAAAAAATAACTTTTTTTTCATTCCAAAAAGTGAGAAAAATGCAGAAAATAAAAAAAAACGTCAGGATGAAATTCTTAAATTAAATTATCTCTAAAATCCTTGAATATGTATTGAAATCAAATGTTAAACAACCATCAATCGTTTGTACATTTGATATCTACAAATATCGACGACAGCATCAACTGACGATGTCATTTGTTTATTTAATATACAGTGTTATTTAATTTTTTTTATACCAGAAGGTGGCAAACGTGCAAAAGCGGTCACCTAAATGGCCACTGCCCATAGACATCTGCAATAAACATTTCAAGCTGCAGATACAATGCCTACCTTCAATAGACAAAGGATCGATTCCCGTCAAATCCTCTTTCCCTCCCCACCCTTTACTTATAAGAAAGTGGTGGTAAAAGGAAGATTAAACTAGGCCTCCGGCACCTCACTCATCGGACGAAACGCAGAATACTTCACGCTTGTCTTCTTTGAGGTCGTGGTATTTCACCGGTCCAGCGGGCCATTATTGCAACGGATGTTGCTGTCGCGGACTGTATTATTGTTAAATTTAACAATAACTTGATTCCTAGAAAGCAAACTTTAATCAGTTTTCAGTGATGATTTCTTATACATATTAACCTTCGTCAAATTAGCCTATTTGGAATTAAACCTGGAGCCAAAAATGTATGGAGTCATGCCTTTCTCTATTTCTTTATTTACTAAATATTTGTACAGAGTCATCATCTGACATCTCAAAGATTGTTATGATAACCGGCAAATAACACGTAAGCCGTATGAAGATTTCAGAAATGGTGTATCAATCGCATCATGGACAATTGTATAATCTATGCCTACTAAGGGTTGGTTGGAATCAAAAAAACAAGTACTAAGTAAGCAGTTTGCCAAGTTATTTGCCGACAACAATGCAAATGTACGGATATAATGCCGAACACAATACTATCGATCTAACTGCGCTCACAAATACCAGTAATTTCACTAAACATTTTGGTATCTATATTCATATCATTTTCATTTGCTTACATTTTTATATACGTAATTTTGAGATGTACACAATTTTGCTCATATTCTTAACTACGTAAGAAAATACAGGTATGTCACTTATTACTACGGCGTTACAATGTTCTAGAGGTTGACAGTCAAACTGGCAACATTATGAAGAAAAAATTCCTTAATACAAAACATTATCTTAAACTAAAGTCAGTATTTTGATAATTCTCTCTCAAAGACGCAGGAACTGCTACATAATATTTATACGCCTATTTTCTTAAAAATGGGCGTGCTCGCAGTTTCATACAGTGGATCCAGGATTGCCGTTTAGGGGGCGGGGCGTTTAGAATGAGCCTCCCTAAAAAAGCACACGACATTCAACCTGTTAAGCACATCCAAGATGGGGAGCTACCATTACACCATTTCGTTATGCATAATGAAATTACATTTGATTATTTGAGATAACATTCCACTATTATCAAAAAAGATATTTTTATTAATATGATTTATATTTAATTAATTGCACACAATCGCTGTGTGCTAATTAATATTAAATCTAAAATCACGACAAATAGTTTATATTAATTTAAGAATTTGGTAATGGCTTGAGAGGGCCGAGGCTTAAAAGTCCATCGGCGCCGAGCGCCTGCAGGCCACTGGTCATGCCATTCTGCATGTTGTGGACCGATATCACTGGAATACCAAAACAACCGTTCCCTTGTTCCCGATTTGCCAACGGAATGAAACTGTATATGCCTAAATTGCTCAACCTTTGTAGGTTGTCCTCTTGCGATAAATCTACAACTGGCAACCCTAATTCTCTGTCGGGGCCGGTTACATTGTGAAACACCCTTTTATGGTGTTGCAATTGCAGCGACTTCGGGTACGACGCGGGGCACTCGTCGCATTTGAACAGGGGTATCTTGTTCTGCGGATGAGCATTCGACATATGCACCGACAAGGAATTCGAATTCATAAACATCTTCTTGCAAATCTTACAGGAAAGCATCCCGCCGCCGATCTTGGCTTCTGGGATTGTGAAATTACTAGATCTCGATGAATGTTTTATGCTTACACCAGCACCTAGGTTCGGCAAGTTGGGTAGAGCGCGCTGGGGCGACGGGGACCGACTCTTCTGCTTCTGTTTCACACTGATGCCGCGCGACGCTAATACATTGGCCATAGCATTCGCTTCCTTGTTCACTGTTTTCTTTGTTATTGAAATTTGACTGCCGATATTCAGTTTGTCTTTGGCACCTTGTACGCTTTGGATCAATGGCAACCCATCGCGTTGTTTCTGCATCGACATAACTTGACAATCTTCGTTGTCGTGCTTACCCGGCAGCAGCATGTCGGGCCGTCTCTTTTGAATGGGCCCTCCGGCTACCTGACCCGGCCTTTTCAAAGGCATTCGCGGTCCCTTGATGGCTCCGCCTCTAACCTGTCCGTGGAGTTGCATGCCGGGTCGTATTGATGGCCGAGGTCCACGGACGGTAGGCATGCGTGTTCGAGGAAGCGACTGGTTGGTGGCCCCGACTGCCATCCGAATCTGTGTAGGTGTTGTTATTTGTCCAGGCATCGTTTGTCCTGAAGGCATTTCCTGGCCGTGCACAGGTTGTTGGTTGGAACCGACCTGTTGACCGGACGGAGCCGTTTGACTCGGATTCATAGGATGGCCTAATTGACCTGGAGGAAAGGTCTGCACATTCTGAATTCTTATATTACTCGATTGTTTCATTGTATTGGGACTCGATGCAGATGTGTAAACTTGACTAGGCGAGGATCCCGGTGGGCCCATCATCGTAGCCGGCTGCTGATTCATCATACCAGTTGCACTTTGTCCATAGACAGATTGTTGCATGCTCTGAAGAGGAGACGCAGTTGAATATGGTGATGGAGCACTAGAATAAACATTGGGTGGCATCGTCCCTGGGTACCCAGACTTCGACATAGGCGGCGGATACTGACCATAACCAGGACTCTGAGGATACGTGGAACCCGGATATTGACCTGGCATAGGCTGCCCAGAAGACGATGAATACATATTGTTTGGTGATTGTGGATATCCTTGTTGATTGTGCCCCTGTGGAGGATAAGAGTTATAGGGCTGTGGAGGTGGCATGACACCTCCGGCTCCAGGATAAGCTTGGATGTTTATCATCACATTTTGTTGATGGGTAAAGCCCGGCCCAGAATTTCCTATAGCTGACAGCTTGCCCACTTGCTCTGCTAATTTACCTGGTAGTAAACTAGACAATATATTCGATGCGGGGTTAAACGGTAAGAGCGTAGATGATGAAGGTGCCACTAAACTGTTTGAATGGCCGGTCATTCTTTTGTGCTCCTCCAATAGTGATATATCAGTAAATCTAGTATTGCATATTTCACATGAATGTTTAGGGCCCAAAGTATCCAGTGATATGTATTCACTGACGTCGGATAACGACGACATGTTTTCTTTCTTTGTTGAAGATGACAGGAGACTCTCGAAAATATCGTCTGCGCTTTTTTCGAGCAAATCTATTACTGGTTTCGAATCTGGTGCATTCCAGTTAAAGTTATGTTGTTTTTCCATTGAGGGCGTAGATGAAAGTCGTGAAGAGAGGGCACCCGCTGCGGTATAACTGGGTTGGGAAGCAGCCGGATACGACATTGACGGGTAAGAAGGAGGCGGCAATGGCGTCGGAGTTTCTGTTTTGGGAACAACCGTCTTCACATCGGGTGCGGGCGTAGAAGACACTACGCAGCAATCATCGTCTTCGTCATTCGAGTCGCCATTTATTTCTATTATAGTGACAATTGATTCTTCTGTCTTAGTAACTGGAAGTAAAGAAGAATTTGCTGTGGTTGTTGCATTTGGTGCGGTCTCCGGCTCGGTTTTAACCTGAGCTATTATAGGCGTAGGAGCCCTGTCTAATGGAGGTGAAGACCTTTCAGATTTGACTTGTGTAAACAATGGTAAGTTTTTCGATTCCGTCTCTGTAGACTCATGAATTTCCTGTTTCACCACCACATTATCTGGATTGATTTCATGCGACTCTTGTCTTTCGGGTATTTTGTTTTGCAATTCTTTTGTTGGTGACGGACTGTTTTTGATTGCTTGTTGGGGCTCTTGACTTTTAACAGGTAGAGGATTGTTTGGACCTCGCTTTGGTGTTTGTTTAACTGACGGTCTCCCTGAAGGTTTTGCAAGTGGCGCCTCCTTTGTAGAACTTTCTTTAGACTGCTCTATAGATTTATCGGGTTTGATTGGTATCTTAGTAGGAATTTCTTTACTAATAGTTTTGCTTGCTGGGCCACATTTTTTAGGTGTTTTAGTAGATTCTATTTTAATTTGTTTTCCTTTGAATTTATTGATCTGACTTTGTAAATTATTTCTGCCAGATTCACTGTTCTCTGAACTCCGTCGGCTATTATGTACATATTGTTCCTCATCCGAGTCTGGTTCGAAATTTTCTTCTTCTTGATTTTTATTTTCATTCTTGTCGTCCTCACTAGATTCATCATCGTTTCTTCCATCTTCATGTTCATCGTCATCCTCATCGTCGGATGGACTAAAATCTTTTAATCCGTTTATAACTTTAAACGTATTGACACTGCTACCACCTGATGTAAGCTTGAGCTTAATTTTTCCCAGTTTTTTGTTTATGTCGCTATTACTTTGCTGTTCAGGTTCCTCGACCTTTTCTACCTTGATAGGAGTACAGTTTTTCTTTATTGTAAATCCTAAAGTACTCAATCTATTTAATGTGGCATCAGAACTTTTATCGGTATCTGCTTTTTTAATTGTTATACCAGTTTTCTTTAAGATCTGAGAAATATCCACTTTTTGAGGCGTCTTGTTCGCTTCGTGTTTGGGTGGCGGCTGTAGTTCCTCATCGTCGGACCAATTGTCATCTCCAGACGCAGCCGTGTCTTCTTCGTCTGACGGCAGCCTGTCGAGCACCACCGAGGGCAGGGACACGTGTTGATATAAATGATTTTCCAAGTCCTCCCAATCGACAAAATCCTCGTCGCAAGTTTGACAACGATACTCTTTTTTAGGTTTTTTCAAAAGAGCTCCGGCTGACTCGAGCCTTTTTAATATATCCGCAAAACCATTATTTTTTGCCTTGGTATCGTATTTTTCCTCTTCACAATTTTCGTCTACAGGCTCCTCTTGTTCCTCCTCACCACCTGAAATTCCAAACAAATACATTGTGTAGTACTTTGACTTAGTTGAGCAATTAGACACAATTTCTAGACTCAATATCACACTATTGCCTTAGTGATTTTTTTTTAAAAAGAACAACAAACTAAAATAGTTATTTATTTATATTTAGAAAATTAAAAAAAAATCCAAGATGAGCAGGAAGGAAAACTTATAATGTACTACATAAATATGTCTAGACAAATTTTTATAGACATATTTTTGTACTACATTATAAGTTTTCCTTCTTTCTTAGTATTATATACTTTATTCTTTACTTCTTCTTTATTCAATAAAGTTATTGAATAAAAGAAGAAAAATGTTATTAAAAATAACTTTTTAATAAAATAATAATAACATAATACTTAGTAAAATTAAAATGTTTGTTTCATAAATATTACTTATAGTTTTCTTTTTTAATCAATAAAGATCTATGGATCACTGTGTTCTCTTGTCATTTCTTATCTTTTGCGGAACTGCATTTCTTACTTTCCCTTCCAACACAATCAATTTACAAATACACATGCCACTAAGAAAGGATCATGCTCAAAAAAAATTACAGTAAAATCTCCTTATTCATGGGGTATATGTTCAGTAAATATGCCGCGAATACAGAAACTGTGACTGTAAAATGGTAATTTATATAGGATTATATAGATATATACGTTCCTAGGTGACAAAATAAAAACCGATAGTATCTGCAAATAGTAAAAATGCAAATGAAGGAAGCGGGAATAAGGAGATTTTACAGTAATATTTCCAATAAGCAAATGCTTACTCTGGTAAATAAAATATGTATGTAGGTAAATACCTACGATTACTAGGTATTTATGTACATACATATTTCATTTACCAGAAGGCTTTCTTATTTACAACTCTACAGGCAGGCATAGTTTTTAAAAAAAATGCAATGATAAACAAAATGTGTAAAATAAATTGGTGATAGCAAATTTTTTTATATCTACACTATAAAAAAATTTGCTATCACCAATTTATAGCTAGACTAATAATATATGTTAGACTAAATTTAACACACTTAAATAATCTTTAAATATATTAAATCTACAAAAAAAGTAAAGGTATTGAAAATACCAAAAGCAAAAATATACCTAAACCATTTTGTTTGGCTATACTTATTTAAAAAAATATGTTTTTACATCTTTTGGAAGCCTTTTTTTTCAGATTTGAAAAAATCTTATGTGCACTACATTATAATTTTTTTTTATTACATATTTAGTGTTTTTTTTTTTAAATGTATATAATTTACCTGATAGTGAGAGTTACATAATGTTATCATTGCACAATTATGAAATCAAAGTTGCAGATACACTGCCGGCCAAAAGTTTGAGACCACCTTGAAAAAATTACAATATTGAATAAAACTCCAAAAGTTAGTGC
>DWLR01005432.1:0-10970 GCA_018246295.1 Papilio alexanor hazarajatica
TATATGTGTTTTTATTTCTTTTATAAAAAATCTCAATTGTCTTTTCATGTATCTTTTAGACCATAAATGAAACAGGTTATATAAGCTTGTTCATTTTTATTGTCGAAAATTGTAACCAAAAACTTTAACTCTCTCTAAATCTTTCTGTTCTATTCTTATATTTTTTGAAGTATAAAGACAAACATGTAAATGTTGCTTAACATCATATGAAATTTTCAACAATCAGAAACATTATGGATACATTAAAAACAGTAGATTTTAAGTTTTCAAAATATCGCAAAGGGAGTAAGTTACGTTTCTACTAGTCTCTAAGTATCAGGCGTCTTCGAAAATAAAATAAAATATCCTAGGGTATCCTAGAATTGTATGGCAAGGAATAAGGATTTCCTTCCTCATTTGAGAACAAGAGGAGGATAAAGGAAAAGGGAGGGAGGGAGAAGAAGAAATGGTTAAGGATATGGGGCTGACGACAACTCATTATATATATATATATATAATATAGTTGTCATCATATACATTTTAGTAGGTGACAAACGCGTCGTATCATTGCTCTTATAAAGGCACTCCACCAATAAATTCGTAAGGGTTTTCCGATGTTCGTGTAATTTATTCCCACTACCAAAATATTTCTCATAGGTACTGCATTTTTCTTAGTTCAAAATATATCTAATAATGTCTATGGCCTCCTACGGCGCGTGATCGAAGTACTAACGCAAAAAGCGAATAGCTAAGAGCTTATGTTGTAGTAAATGGGTATCTCGCTATTTGCCTTCATTAGACTTACAACGTGGAAGTTAGAGAAACGACATCGTATTGGATCAACAGTTCTAAATCAGTTAACATTAGTTATCGATTTCAAGTTATACAAGTTTGGGACACTTGTTCGGTATTAATTATCTAGTATATCGCAATTGATCTTAATTGATTTATACACAGAAGGCAAAATTAATATTAATTAACCGACTTAAATTACGAGAATTTGTTCATACTCCTTCAGTGGGAATGTTATTAAATTATGCTTGTTACATCCAGTAAGATTTCTTACTTCTATCTCATTGGTCGCTATATGTCGTCCACGATCCTTCTATCTGTACATCAGATGTCATTAAATTATCGCCTTCAACTCACGCAATATTTTTTGTAAATTTTTTATTGTTAAAGAAATTGCTAGTTTTCTGTCTACAAAAATATTTTTTTATCGGTCTCTGGTAAAAACACGTGAGACATTTCCTTTTTGCATTCTTTCACTTATTTTTAATAGAGGGAAAACATACTTTCTGCCAATGATAGACTCGACCTAGAATTTTATAAGCAGAAGTCATAATTTTTCCTAATTTGATTGAGTATAAGTATTTGCAAATTTGAATTGTGAGATATTAAAATTGCTTCTAATGTCACTCCCTCGCCGCGTTAAACGTTGACAACGCTATTTAAAAGTCTGTAAATTTTGTAAATCCAAACGAAATCCACTTTTTATAATCCGTAACTCGTCTTACAAATATTTAGATAAAAATTACGAATCCTTTCTTGGTTGTTGCATGAATATATGATTTGACTTTATAATTGGAGGCAAGTCGGTGTATATATATATGTTAGAGACGAACATTAAATTTAAATAATTAAATTAGCGTTTAGATCGTTACTTCTTTGTGAAGCCACAGATTATTTTTTTTTTATTTTGATTTGGTATTTGCCTATATTTTTCGCTTCGTCTTCAATGGTACATCGAGACAATAGGCATCATCGTTTTTATAATACGTCGTCAATACATTCTTTTGTAAATTTACTTTAAGGTTGTTTTTTTTAAACACAAAAAAGTATAGTATAAAGGCAAAACATTATCGAGAGCATACATAACATAGCTATGTGTAATAAGCTTTAATGAACAGTTAATTCAGAAGACTTGTATGAATTGAAGACTGTAGAGAATTTATTTTTGAGAATTAATAAATGTCCCTAGTCATCGATTTTATCAATGTCATATTCTAATGACTATCGCTTTTTTTGTAATGATCCATTTTAAAGACCCCACGAGAAATGCGATGTTTCATTGTAACGACATTAATTTTACTTTCACTAGTTTGATGTAAACAATATGTTAAATTTTATTTTCATGTCAACTGTTTGAAAATCATTTTTTTTATAATGAATAAACGATGGCTTGACCATAATTCCGCCAGATGGTGAGCGACGATGTGGTCATTTTCGACAATGGGGCATCTTTATGCTTCGCTCCAGTTTACCATTAAACTAGTCACTGATCTCTTCAAAGTACCCGAATTACAGCCAAAAGGTCTTTAAACCTTAATAGAGTATTGTAAATAACTTACTCATATTTCTTGTAAATATTGCGAAAAAACATAAAAACTTGTGCTATTATGACAATAGTCAAATGCCGGCTTTAAACCTAGGACTTCATGATCAGTAATCCGTACTCTTAACCATTAGGCTACTGGCGCTGCTTATTATTATATACGCCTTGGACTGGAATTTTTCCTAAAGTCCTAATTTACTTAAATTAATTTGATGAACTCTTTATTATTTATACAACCTACTCGTAAATGCATAATTGAAGGGAAATAATGGAATGTAAACATATTTACTTCTGGGTATACATATATCCCTGTTTATGTGAGCATGTCCGGTACTATAATGTTTTTAGGACACCAGATGGGTTCGTATAATAAACGGGATATGCTAATATAGTTCAAAAGCTTACTATATTGTTAGAGTTACCCTGAGCGCAAAAGAGTTTTTTTAAAAGGATCTTATTTGATCAAAATTCTCTAACAGATATGAGTCAATACTTTCAAAGAAATATTGGCTATTTTATCGCCATATCTCTAATCTCATCCTTTTTTCATCTTCTTGGCGTACCCACTCCTATATCTTACAAGTTATTACAACAAAGTTTAAAATTTTATGTTCGCTATTCTCTCATAGTAGTGGTTCCAGGATTTTATTTTGGGGGTTTGACATCCATTTTGGGGCGGGGCTTGACCTACCTGAGGGTATGTTTAAGCTAAAAAAAACTACATTTTGTACAATGCTGGCTAAAAAATAATTAGAATATTTATTATCATATTCATTGTACTTTAAAATATATCACTGAAGTATTTTTATAGTTTTGCGAGAGACCTGAGCCGTTTATCCCTTCGTGGATACGCCAACCCCACCTTATTAATCAATGTAGATGAAATCGTGAGCAGCTACTAGTATACATCAACAAGGACAACAGTGAGGCCGGAAGACATTCCCCTCGTTTGGAATGGAGTGGCACTGAACGGGGAGGAATCGGCCAGGGTGCTTGCGGAAACCTTTTTTGCTGACGATGATGTCGAGGAGGATGACGCGGACCACAAAGATATGAGAAAATTAGCCGAAGTAGTCAATGAGGGGTCGCATGACATTTCATGAAGGACGAGCTCATGTGGGCCGCGTCAACCTTTAACCCGAAGAAACCCCTTGGCCCAGACGGCCTCACTGCAGACATCTGCAATGCGGCCATCACCCTGGATCCGGAGTAGTTCCTCGCCTTCTCTCTTACATGTTTAACCGTAGTTTTAATTTATTAGATGTAAGTAGTATTAATCTAAAATTTATAAAAAATAAAGCCTTGCCAAACTGTAACTTAGAATAGTAAAAATGTAACTGGTTTTATAAATAAAGACAACGTCTCTGGCTTCATTTATGCTAGGGGGAGCTGCAGGGCGGCAAAAAGGCCGCTCATTAAAAAATCAAAAACAAGGACAACAGTCAGTACTGAGAATCAAACATTAAATGTATGTATGTAATGTATATGTGCATTTACAAGTAATAAGTAAGATAAATTTGTTTGCTGACAAGCATCGGATTGAACGCGCCATTTTATACTCAATGACTTGTTGACGGTTTCGTAGATTCACGCAAGAGAATTACCCAACGTAAAAACTTGAATCATAAGAGCGTTTAATTTATTCAGACAGACAGACTACACGTTATACCTGTTAAATTTATATGACATACAATTATGTTTATGTAAACAAAAAGTAAGTTGCAAAAATGATAAATTCATATGCCAACAAGACACATCAGTTTTCCTACGAATGTTAATTTGCCTGCTATTGGAACAATTAATATGTGGTGTAAAGATCTATTTACTATATATTAAGAATAAATAAGATCAATAAATAAATCTTCCAAAATTGAATTAATACAATAATTAAATAAACTTTTACTCGGAGTTATGAATTATGTTCTGAATGTAATGGCACACTTATTTGGCCATTTTACTACGAAATATAAATACTGAGTTAATATTATGTTGATATTTTGTTGAGATTTATAATATTATGTTGTAGGTTTCTGTGTTTAATGTTATTCGCATGTATATATGTGTTAATGTCCGTTCCACACTGATGTCCTGTGCCCTTAACGTATTGACAGATTGTGAAGAATAAGGTATTATTTTATTTGAAAGATTGGGTATAATAAGTCGGGTTTAATGTTTTTTTTTTTATTTATTTACTACCGATACTTGCATTTTTTTTCAATTGATTCTATTTGTAATTATGTAATATCCCACCGTGGCCCTACCAGCAAGTGTCGATGTAAGCCGTGATGCGATTGGTGACATCAGCGTCTCAGCCCGACCTTCCATCTAATAACGCTGCGTCTCATGACAGCCCGTCTCTAACTAGAGCGAACTGATTTCAACAACTCCTATTTCGGCGTTCCGACGTACGCATGGCCTACGTGATCTGTAATTATACTAAGCAAATTTATCCAATCACTAGCTCTATATATTTTCCATCACAGCAGATTAGATTTATCTTGTTATCTCTTAAAAGAAAATAAAATGGATACTTATGTGAGTTTTCTATCTACTTTTTACATACATTTATTATGTGTATTATTTGAACTGTATTAGAGATGTTTTTATTTTTAATTTGTAACTCGTAAATTGTAATTAATTACCAGAAAATCTGTATTTCTTTTTTTAATGCAGTAAGTTGAAACTGCGTTAGTTATCTATGCTGATTTTTTGTTGGATTTAGTCATGTTTCAGGATATAAATATTTTACAATTAAAAGAACCACGGATTTTAACGTTGTTGTATTTTTTTATCTTTATGTGACGATTGCTACCATAAAGTTTTCCTACTTGTGGTTTTTGTAATTCGGTCATCATATTTCCCCGTTTCAACCGGCAAATTAACAAAAAGGTAAAGGTTAAAAACAAGACCAAAGCGATTGTCTCATTAATAATGTTGGCGACAAGAACCATATTTTATTTACTCTTAAACGTAGACATTAATGTTTTTAATCGTACTTGTAGTTGAAGGCGTGAATGTATTTTCGTTCTTTCAATTCCTTGTTTTGTACTGTTGTAAATATTTCGAGATATAAAGAGTTCGCTGTACTAAAGATCGTACGTAATTAATATATTATATAAACTATATGAAATTTACTTAAGTCTTAGTAAATTTAGTAAATTTAAAAGTACAGATTTTTTAAATGTAATCACCTCTTAATACACCGTAAAGAATCATTGTTAGAATTGTAATGCTCGAAGCATTATTGCAAATTATTTGCAAATTGGTTCGTATTTGACACCCCAAGGAAAACGCTGTCCAATCATTTTAGCTCTTGTCAACTTTAGTTAGTTTATCCGTTATAATATGGTACGGGTGACGTTTATTTTAAAAAAATCACTTACTTATGGCATATGTTATCTATTTTTATTTAAATACTTTTGCAAAGCGTAATTTTTTTTTAAATTATTATCATCCCCCTGCCCTTTTCTCAGCTACGGGTCAGCACAATATGTACTTTTTACCACTCCAAATAAGCTTAGACGCTTGTACTAGGATATGGGAAGAAAAAAATAGTCAGTAAAATAGTAATTATATCACGAAATATCATTCTACCCGGATACAGAGAACAAAAACAATTTGAATGTAAATGTGAAACAAGTTTGAATTAATTTACAACAGACTTATTACATGTAGCAAAAATTATTCTTATCATCAACTTTACGTTTTGGTTTTGGTGGCGGCATGGCGTGAGTCTTTCCAAGTGTCTTATCAGCTGTCAAAGGAAGTGAAGCAGGGATAGCCTAATGGTTTAAGGAACGGATTACGCACTGTCGATCATGAGGTCGTGGGTTCGAATCCCACCCGCCATTCGACTGTTGTCTCCTCGCTTACGGTTTAAAAACAAAAGAAAACTTAAGTAATAACTATAAATGGCGTTGTCTCATACTATTGATATTCCAAAGAAGTGGAATTTGAGGGAAATTGTACATCGATTCCTCTACTCTTCGAAGCCAAGGTAGAGTCGCAAAGGAAATTAAACAATATTGGAAAAAGAAAATTATGCTAATAAGATTTTATTGAAATGGAGTTCAAGACGAATTTAAACTTATAATGTTAGGTGTTGATTGTTTTAGTTTGTCCTGCGAATAATATACTACAAAGTGGAGATTTACTACGACCTCGCAGGACTTAAGTGATCAGATGAACACAGATTCTAAATATAGTGCATTAAGATTTGTAGTTTCAAAGTACTTTTTTTTTTAAATTATTAATCGTTCTTATTTGCTTACAGTTTTAATAACTCGAATAGCTGTGAATACTTTGATTGAGGTCAAATTTTGTATTTCATTTTAAACCAAAAGGTATTAATACACGTAAAAAAAAAAAAACTTTTCTAGCTTAATTTTTATCTACCAATCTAACCTAAGCTTAAAAGCTTGTGCTAGTATTAGGGAAGTGACAATAGTCGAATGACGATATTCGAACCCACGACCTCATGAGCGGTTGCCCATACCTTAAACCATTAAGCTATTCAATTTTAATTCTTTCCTATATAAAATAAATGTGATTAATGAAATTAATGTTTATTTTCTTTAAAACATTTTGTACATACACAAAATTACGTTTCACGATCGAACCTCACACACAAGAATAAATGTGCACAACACACAAGTACATTCGCACATATAATTCAATCATCAATTGACAGTCCGAATTGAGTTTAATTGTTAGGGCTCCGTCTGCGGAGTACACCAAGACCAACATACAAATATAATGCAATTCGGGAAAAGTATAGACTGAGGAGTACTAAAATATTAAAATCGGAGTCGGGGAGCGGAGTCGGAGGTTGGGTTGTGTTGTGCGTACGCGCAGTCAGTGGCTCGCTAGTCGCCGCGCGGTACGTTCCTTTTGACGAGTCGCTCCGCCTCAATACACTTCCGATAAATCCGAACGCATTCACGATATCACTTCATGCATCCATAATATAAAATAACCAACGATTTAATTTATAACCGAAAATATTTCTAACTAAACGAATCTCTATAAAATTACATTAACAGTTAAGGAATCAAATTACATATTATCAAACACGTGTTTATATATAGTAAGCGCAAACACGGTATCGTCCGATCCACGTTTTTCACTGCGAGTGAATAAATTAGCACCCGGCGCGTTTCGCGTGAAATTTCACTTTTTGCCGGCGAGGATCGTCTCATCATGTCAACGAGAACGAGATATGAACGAAATTGGACCTATGAACCAAGTAAGTATAGTAAATTACAAACTCGACAAACTATTTCTGCGTCTATTTCCTTTGATATAATAGTCGAAATGCTAAATGTTGACAAGGCGTTGAACCTAAAAAAATCTAAAAAATGTATACTTTAATGTGTTTTAACATCAAAATTAAAGAATTGATCTCTTAACATGATAGCACATATAGAATTTTAATATAATAGATTATTTTAATTCAGAAAATACATCACGAACTATCAAAAATGCTGCGACTGACAGTTTCCTAATTAATTTAGGTTTGTAAATAACTCTGTAGCAGTTGTGACAACAATATGATTAGAATTACTTTTCATAATTAGTTTTCTACTTAAAACTATTTGTTTTTTAGTTTCTAACGTGACACAATTTTTAAACGCAGCTGAATACATAATTGACTCTCCATACTATGTTCACTTTAGCATCTTACTAGTCTTAATTCTTTATTTATTTAACTGCATATATGTAGATACTCTTTATTTACTCAAACTTGATACGTAAGCATAGGTTTGTCTCCGTGGAGCTGCATGTTGTTAAAACTAATAATTTTGAAACATCGACGACAAACGAATATTTTTTTAAACATTTATATTACGATGATCCAAATAGGGACCAAATCTATTATACGAGTACATAGGATATAATAGATTAGGATAAATAGAAACATTTAGAAATGCACGAAAAAATATTTTCGTGTAATATAATAGATATATTAATAAAAGAAAGATATAATTGACATTTAAAAAAAACTGAACGAAATATTGCTACAGAATAAAAATGGCGTCATAAAATCAACGTCGACCAGTTTATTAGATAAATGAAGATGTAGTAGTATGTTGCATGATATTTTCTATTGAAAACTTTAATCTATTTATAAGCACTGTGCGCCTACAAATTACATTAAGGTTATCAAAAGCAATTTGACCTGAGGAAAAAACATAACAATTAAAAATATTTGATAAAACAAGTCGAGAATAGCTCACTTTGAATACCTAATAATTATTTTAATCTGCTTCATTAAACTGTAATATATTTTAAGTTTTATTTACTGCAGAACAATAAAAAACAAAAATCTCTTTGATGTGAATAATAATTTTGGGTGAATGACTCGTGTTTCAGTAGTGTTAATTTTGTTCTTTGTCACATCAGCAATTGTTTTACCACTCGCAACTGTAGAGTTTTGTTCAAAATCGACGTGTAAATTGTTCCAAAAATTTCATGAGCGAATTTGCGAAAGTGATCGATTTCTAAGAATAGCAATTAATATTTGGCGTGTTTTATAAATTTCGAGCAGCATCTTTCATTAATTGGCTTCAATTTAAAACCTTTTAGCGCCTAGTGAGCAGACAGAGCCTCTTATATTGGGTAACCGTGCCATGTATAGTCTGAAAAATGTGGGCAGTATGTTAGTCTCGCTTATTACAGGCTATTTATATCAATTAAAGTGTCGTTGTTAATTTCCGCGATACTTTCGTGAGAGCTACGAGTATTTCGTTTAAAGTCCACGTACAATGGCCTCAATCGTCACAATCAAGTAGTTGGACTACTGCAAACATTAATGAAATGTTTATTGGACCGAGTTTTAGTTCACAGACGTGTATTTATTGTCAATCTTTAATCGGTCGTTGGACAATATATATTCGTACTTTTTATAAATAAAACAGAACACAACCTATAACAACCTATTATTTTTGTCTTTCACCAAGTCTATTAAACATAATATTAAGTTTTAAAATGTCATACACACAACGATCAGGATTGAATTTCTCCTAAACGGCAGGACCAATTTTGGTAATTTTTTTTGTGCGTATTTGAATCCAGAGACACGGATGGTGGGTGTATATTCAGAATAGGGGCTATTCCGAATGGTGGTGAGGCTACGATTGGTTCTAGAAAATGTTTTCTTTAGTTTTCTTTTATGTAATCCATTCTCGAGCAAAGAGCATTACCGAATTATGTGTTATGTTTATTGAGGCACATTAATAAACTTATTCTAATAACATTGTGTGCCAAATTCGTTTTTTAGGATTAGTTAGGTGTAATGACTTTAATATATATATATATATATATAATATGCTCGATGCGTCATTGTAATGGTCTAAATGGACTAGCAATAAAAGTAGCCCTCACCGTGAACCCGCTTCGGATCCGCGGCCCCGCTGAAGGCCGCTTCACACAACACCACTGCGTTACGAACAGGGCTGCCATCTACATTTTACGTTAACAGCTAAACATTTTCATGGAACTAGTTTGAAAGCAATACATAATGTCACCGAACAGAGTATGTTAAATGAGTCTCAGAAAAATTATCTCATTCGAAATAAAGTATTTTCGCATACTCTAGTGTTCTCTTATAGTATATAGTATAATTATTTGAAATAAACAAACAATACTTTAAAAAAAATGTGTGGCAACCCTAATTACGAACGAAAAACCCGCATCGAACAACACAGATGTCTGGTTTCACTTTCGTTTCATTTTTTGGCAGTAAATGCACCGGAAGAATCACCTTCTTTGTCAAGTCCTTAAGACAAAAGACAGAGACTACAGTCTCGTTGACTGCTCAGTGTAAAGCTGCTGGAAACAAATGAATATAATTATTTCTGCTTTTACTCATAAATAACTTATTCATGTGTGTTAATATATTTAACCATAGCCGTTGCGATAAATTGTATATTATTCTTAAATAATTTTTATATACATTTTTATGAGCTTTTCTATCGTAATAATATTAAATAATCCCTAATGCAATTTAAAACACAATTTTTTTCACAGGGTAACAATACCTATATACATACAATTTATAAACATTATCTCCTGTCAGTCACGCAAATAAAAAAAACTTTAGGGTTAAGTTATTTCGTCAGTTATTGTTATAAAACCTTATAATACAAAAAGACGAAAGTGAGAATATTTATATAACATAATTAATTAATGTATTATAATAGTGATTAATATTCCCTTTAGTATCGCATTGCATTGTATTGATAAGAGCGGTCATTGAACGTGCGATCGTGAACTTGGCCCGGCAGCCCTCGCTTCGTCTTACGACATCGCTTTGTCGACACAGTAGCGACTCTGTGCGGAGAAAACATTGTCTTCCGCAAACTATTGCAATATTCATCAACAAAAGTCATGAGACCAGATGGTTGTTGTAGCTTTAGCTGTTATTGTTACAAGACGGGATCGATTTCTAGTCGAGGTCGATAAAACTTAATATTATAAATGTGGCAGTTACTGTGTTTGTTCAGTTTCACGTCGAAACTAATTTATAAATAACGATAAATTACGGTGGAGTGATTTAGATCTGTCCTTGAAAATGGAGATTGTTCGGGATTCGATTTACGATTAGTCTACCATTTGTCTCAAAAATAAAATTTTATGATGGTAAAATAGTAAAGGC
>DWLR01005433.1:0-10969 GCA_018246295.1 Papilio alexanor hazarajatica
ATATATATATATATATATATATATTGTGTATAATCGGATTTATAATTTTTGAACTTATCCGTATCAAAAAATCAAAAATTTGCCCTTTATGATATTAAGTAATACAGATTATAGGGTAACAGGTAAGTGACTAACGTAACGTAAAAAAAACTAATGGGTACGTCTAAAAAGTTTTATAAATACGATGACTATTTTTATTTATATTGCTATTTGGGTCGCAAATCCTCGCGGGCTCCTTAGAAGTTTCATAACAATCTGACCAATAGTTTATGAACGTATAGAGGACACATATTATATATAAAAATTATATTTATTAAAATTAAAACACTAATTCTCCTGTGTGAACGTTTCGCATAGTATTGGTGACACCGAATAGGTACTTAGTTTAATTTATTCGTCCGGTAAAGTAAGATCGGCGATGAAGATAAAGTTCGATGGCAGAGCCTTCTATATTTTAGTGGACCATATTTTGGATTGGTAGTTTATTAAACGTTAACGTTAAATTATATAAGAATATAACAAAATGAAAGTTTTATGAAAATAATAAAATAATATTCACTATCTTTCTATCAAAGAAATCGTTCTATAGTTCGTAACAATACACTGGATATAGTTATAAAAATAATGTTATTTTGTTATTCCTAAGATTTTCTTCCTACGCCGATGAATTTTCTACTGAAACTTCATCGTCAATAAACCAATTTTGATCCAAATTAACTTTGTAAATCGGATAGTACCACTGTCTACCCGAAATACCAATCCCATGACAACTATTTTTAGATGTGCAAATTCTTACTTCCTGCACAAGTTGAACCTTATACATGCGATCTATAAAACAATAATAACACAATAGAACTCAATGAGTAATAATTGTTGTCGCGGTAATAAACTGTGTATGCGCTAGATTGCGTAATGCGGTGACGTCACAAGGATAATAGTGTTCACCTTGACCTTAGGCTAATGTCAGGCGGCAGCGGGCTCGGCGCGCCGTTCGTTGCATAACGCTCGCTCGCTCTAATCACGCCCGATGCACAGGAAATGCATCTTGCGTTCAATACGCGAATACTAAACGCATACAATAAACATCCACGGTAAACAGTTTAGATAACAATACTATTAAGAGGAATCGTTGCATTTAAAATATAGTGCATTATTAGAAAATATAAACTGAAGCTAGGAACGTGAAAATTTAAATAGGTACGGCTTCCTTTTATAATTTAGGTAACATAGCATAGGAAGATCGTAATTTTATTGCCTAAGGAGGTGCAAAGGTAAACAGTATGTGACTATTGTTTTGTGGAAAATCGACGAGTTCAACTATTTCTTATATTTTCGAAGCAGGCGAAGTCTCGAGCAAAATTTAATATACGATAAATAAATTTGATTTAGTGGTTGAGCTCCGCAGCAGTGAAAGCGAGCTCGATCAGTACCACGACCTCACAGAAGATTGGCCTGTACTTGAGGTATTTTATCCTTCTGCGTTTCGTCTGATAGATAAGGTTCTAGTCGCCAATCTCAATCCTCTACTTTCTTCATATCTTTTGCCTTAAGTATATCATTCTAATATAAAGGAAGGCAGCGCATCTGTAACTTATGTCTATGGGTCTTGTTCATGGGGGTCACAATGTCATGGACATCCCTATCTGCATATATAAATGCATACCCGCCGTTCAAGGCATGTTCTGTCATCCTGGTAAGAAATAATCAAAGAAGTAAGTAGCTGTTCGGTTATTGCTGTTCGTTGTTTCCTTGAGGGCTCTAAATCGTTCAGTTTGGCAATATCACTTTTTTATTACGAAATCAAATCGATTGCGATGTTTAAAGGCGATTTATAGCTTTTACTTAATACTCATCAATTCTGCAACCGGCTTTATTGTTCGAATCATGCATCGAATATTAGAGAGATAAGTATAAGGTTCGAGAAAACCTATCTCAAACATTCGAAGGCCACAAGAATATTCGTTCGTCTATCGAGATGATAACGCAGTGCAGTATTCGCGAATTAGTGGTTATTTTCTGCGCTTGTACATAGCTGTTAAAGTTGTTAATTGTAATTAAAAATAAAATTATCGGAAATTATTAACGGCGTTTTTCTTCGAATAGCGAGGCTTGACACTCAACAATATTGACACAATTTAGTAGGTATACATTATAAGATTTGACGTTTGTGACGAATCACAAATACCCAAATCAAGAAGAACTAAATTGTCAATTGTTTTGATATCAGTGAAAATTATTTATTTTATTCGCGCTTGTGCACTTTCGAAAGTACTCGTAAAATGTTAAACTTTTGTCAGGACAGGGATCGTCCGTTTTATTGTTTAATTATCTGTTGTTTACGAATTCTTGTCCAGCATTGAACGATACATTAATAATTTAAGATGATATGAGGCTATTTTAGGGATCCAGTGTATTTATAACGGAGTCTATGACAGGTTGAACTAAATTATTATAGTGTTATATTATCTTAAAATATTTTAAAGACAATATTACTAAGTTACATGTTAATTAACAAAAAAAAAATGAAAGAAGGTAAAGCGATGACGGACCGGCTGGCACGATTGGTAAGATCCTTGCCTTTCACGCCGCAGGTCGTGGGTTCGATTCCCACCCAGAACAAACATTTGTGTGCATATATGTCTGTTTGTCTTAAGTCTGAATGTAGAACGGACGGCAGCGTCGTTTTCTTAGAACGGTGGAACATACTGCGATCGCCAATCCGCCTGCCAAGCATGACGATTATGGTACATTTCCCCCAATGATGCAATCAATGGGGGAGGCCTTTGTCCAGCAGTGAACATCGGACGCTGAGGTAGGTACCAGAAGAAAGTAGACACATTGATGGCGAGTGATCTCTTTTACACGTGATCATCTGTTGCAATGCCAAGCAACATGTTGGTGGAAGACAGAGTTCTGATTTTTGTTGTAAGGAGTAATAGGGAAATTCATCGATTTGATTTGTTTTAAACTGTATTGTCATTTGTTTTATACATTTAAATGATAATAATGCACTCCGAAAAGGTTTCGTACATTTCAATCCTATATTGTTGTTCTTTATATAAGTTACTTTATCAGGAAAAACAAATAATTTAAACAAATTATTGTTTATTTTCTTAATCTAATCGATTGTCGGTTTCCACTTTATTATGTAGTTAACCTTGCTTTGCGTGAAGAGGAAGCAGCATCGCATCGCTGATCCTTAGTTTGTCGTGACAACAAACTTAACGATATCTATATATGTATAAAAATGTTAAGTTGGTATGAAATTAAAGGGTATGGCTTTTACATTACAAAACTGTTAGTAACATGAAATGAGTTACGTCAGTTCAGCCGTTTAAAAGTTGTGAACTCTTTTATTGGTGGTTTATCAAATTTTAATAACATTATAAGTGCGAATGTTTGGATGGATGTTTTTTACCAGGTAACTCCACTACGACTGGATACATCGGAATTAATAACACAGTTTTAATTAATTCCACGCGGGTGAAGTCGAGGGTAACAGCTAGTTATGTATTTATACCCATTTGAATCATAGGTCTAAGCAACTTTACTGGGTAAATAGGCGCAGAAATCGTTAAGGCATGAAGTAAAGATAGTTGAACTTGATCACGGTGAGGAAAAGAGGAATTTCAAAGCTTCATTACATTATATTATGTACTCGGTTTGTTATGATGATTGGAGAAAACGAAATCTGACAAAATCGAGACCAGATAGGTCTGTAGCTAGAGAAAATAGCAATAGAAACGTAAGAGTAAATTAATAAGTACTTATTCTGGTTTTTTGGGATCCAAATTGAAGAAAAGAAATATTTGTTTTTGTGACATATATCTTAAAGAACATCTACATGTTAAAATATCTAAAATCTTATAGGCATGCGAAAACCGCATGAAATGAGGCGTGCAATCTTGACGTCATTTAGCAACAGAGGCGTGATTGTGTTATTATAATACAAAAGGCTGAAAATAAACAAAAAGCTCTGACGTGAAATCATCGCTGGTCTCTGAATAACAATGACAAAGTCGGCGAATTCTTTTTTTTATTTTGCCCAAGCAGATTTATTTGTTTGTTGACCTCGAACTCCAACAGTCAGAAATTCATAAGAATTTTATTTGTAATTTATATTATGAAAATGTTTATAAAATAACACATACGATGACATTTTCTAGTTGTTATATAAGTGGCGATTAATTCTTATTCTATAATCTTAAAATTGACCAGTTACGTAGGTCTTGGAGAAGGAGGTCAATCATTGAATCCGACTCGAGTGGTCAGCGTTCGTGAAGTTGCAAGATATCCTCTCGTTCCAGGAAATAGCGCAGTGTCTCAAGACAAACATCTGTGACCCGTGTGTGTGATGCAACAAAGATGTGGCCCCTCACTACGAGCATCATTAGACGGCTCAAGGTTACTCAAATGGCAAAAAAGAGAGATAAAGTTGTAATACTCTTTTTCTGGTCCATTGGAACATTACATTGATATGTCTTATAATAATTCCAGTTCATGCTGTATTATGTATTGGATTGACGTTCTTTTTTCTACTAACTATATAAAACAGGACGCTTTTGAAATAAGTATAAAATAATGAACTCTTAAAAATATTATGAACATTAAGTTTTTAGAGTGTACATTTATTTTCTTGTTACATTTTTTTTATTTTGTTGCGAGTATCAAGTCCGTAAACAAAGTCCAATGAAGCATGCTGTCTGTTGTTTTGCAAATAAAGTAAATGATGTTTTGCTGAAAAAGGAACACAAAAAATACTTTTATTCGTCAATTCATAGTTCTTTGATGTGAAAGATTTAAAACATTAAACATATTCCACATTTTTAAAACAAAATTTTGGTCTCACACGGAGTTATAGGGATGGGGATATTTTTATTTAAAATCTTGGATTAGCACTGTGTGCCTTTATCGTCTCATACAATAATTAAAATACCCTTAAATCTAATCATCCACTACAAATATACGACTATAAATCGCAGTCAGAATCTACGAGTTAAGCCGAATTTATGAATTAAACGATAGAAACCAGTAATGCGGCGGTTTTTTATGTCCTTGTACCGAGAACGGTTTTAAAAAATCACGAGATTGAGTAAGCGATGACGTAATCTAATATCGTCCCGTGCTTTGTTTGCTAGGGCTTCGTCAATCTGTAAACGTTGGCGCCCCTAATGAAATTCACTAGCAAAGTTCACTCGAACGTCAAGCTCAGTTAATTAAAATAAGTTTCGTCTCCTATAGGAGGTCTTAGAAGGATCGCGAAGCCTTACAAAATGTTTAAAATTAATTATAAAATATAATAAAAAAAGGAAAAACTTTCAGTATATTTAATCATCGAATTGAACCCGGGTCCAGTAAATAATTCATAAAGCAAGTAAATTGACCTTTAGGAAGATCAGTCCACATTGAACTGAACTGTTTGAACTGCGTTTTTTCTGCTGCAAATTACGAGCGCACCCTTGCTTCGAGCTTTACAAACTTAATGTGAAATATGACGAATATTTCAGATACTTTATTACTTAACTGAATGTGAGAATGTGTTTGTTGATTCTTTATCATATTTTTTAATTTATATTAAAACTGAGAAAGTCAGCAGAAAGAAGAAAAAGAGAATCAAAAGAAAAATATAAAATAAAGAAATAATGTTTCTGATATAGCTTCTGGCCTGGAGCTTACAAATTCTATTTTCTTCTATTTGACCTGTACAACGAATTGCGACCCGAATTGTAAACTTTCTCATTCACTGGCCTTGCAAAGGGAAGTCAGCTCTCTTTGCATTTCTATCACTTTTCCCATGGGGAGACTTCGAAGCAGTATTTAGAACAATTCCTGCCGCTGAGTTTCGTCTCGCGCAACACGACAGATCTGCAAATTCCATCCACACAACCTTAATGGTAGGCATTCCTCTGCCGCGTGGATTTATTATAATTTCTTGCCTCGTAAAACCTTTATAGAATGATCTCTCTCCAGCGGTATATCAAAAAAAAAATGAGAAAAGAGTGTACTCTTTTTTTAAAGTCAGGCAGCGTATCTGCAGTTTCTCTGGTATTGCGGATGCTTATGGACAGCGGTGATCACTTAACTTTAGGCGAGAGGTTGTTGTAAAAAAATTAAGCACTGCAAGTAGACTTTTTTGACGTCATAATATGATGTAACTATTTTGAACGAGACAAACGTTTCAATTTAAAATATCGTCTATCTAAATTAGATACATTAGTAGAATTTTGACTTATCTGGCTGGGGCATTGTCCTACTCGTATATATGAATATTTAATATTGTCGTCGAGTTAAATACTCCAGTCTCCAACCGGTATAGGTGTGATATGGATGCTAGACTTAGGTGTGCTCGTATTACGTAATACAAAAAGATAGCGTTGGAAGTGTTAAAAGGTTTCTGCGTAATATCCCAATTTATAAATACTCAAATGTAATTTAAAACAAAAGACAATATAAACTGCTTTTATCGATGTTTTAGCTCATTTATTCTTTCATGACAAGGCTGAGCAGCCATTTGTTCATATTCCTTCATAGAATGTGGGCATTATTTCTATTATCTCACTTGACAATTGTACACGGCACAACTATTTTTATTTAGGGCTTATATTTTATATGCAAGGTTAGTTTACAATATTGGTACAATGGTGCTACTGTAAAATAGGTACGTGGCGCACTATGGCTCTGGCGTGATGTGGCATGTTTGGGCCTGGTATGTCCGGTTTAGCTGGACCTGGCATGATATTTTTAGCTGGACCTGGCATGGTCTTCTTAGCTGGCGAAGGCATGGTCTTCTTAGCTGGCGAAGGCATGGTCTTCTTAGCTGTGACAGGCGTGGTCTTCTTAACTGGGAAAGGCACGGTTTGGCTTGGCTTAGCTTGGCATGCGTTTACAAGTAAATATTTGAAAGAGAATACCTAAAGATAGTGTTTAAAATAAGTAAATATTCGGTATTTTTATGAGATAAGAAATATAAAACAGGTAAATATTTATAAAATTGCTATTAATAGGTTTTACAAAAGAAATAGATTTTTGCAGTAATAATTTGGCGGATGTTCAGAGAATAACTAATCGAATTTTTATCACTCGGATGGATGGGTCAGGAACTCGTAGAGTACAATTATGCACTATTTTCTATATGAAACGTTGGTTGTTATTTATAAAAACTTAATTCAATGTGAATGTATAAACGAGACAAAAAAATAGCGAGTATCAGTTTTTCGTATCACAGCAAACCTAAAATAATTATTCATGTACATTTTTCTAAGGATGATACAAATTTATTCAAGTTGTTTACGAATTATTATAATTTATTTACTTATTTACATACACTGTATTGCACTCCAAATTATAAATGTAAAATATAATATTAGCCTTCTTTAATTTCACCATTTCAACTCGATGTAATTTTAAGGTGACGTGATTAATTAACTTCAATATGCTATTTATGACACGCATCGTACTATACTTAGCTGAAAAGTTTTTTAAAACAAAACATCTCATTAGGGATGGCACCCCTTTCGCCGTTCTACTTTACATTTATTAAGGTCTGAAAAGCCATCGGCGTTGACCCGTTATATCTAGGGCACCTCTTCAATATACATACAAGTGTGAAAAATATATTACTTATTTTTGTTCAGATGATGAAAATTGAATGCAATACTATTTTGTAGCTTGTTTTGTACGCATTTTTGGATATGTAGATTATTATAGGAGTTATCTACCGTCTTTTAGAAGTACACCACGGAACATGATTTCCATGTACGTGTTTGCCTAGAGCCTAATGCCTAGAGCCTAGACTTTGCATTCTGTTTTTTATGTTCTTTAAGGACACAAATGAGCTTGTCCAATTTATAGAAATGATATTAAAACAATATGTATGCGATTATATTAACAAAACTTTTAACAATATTACTAGACTAGAGAATTGAAATACTTCAAAGTCGGATGTCTACTTAATTTGGGGCACACCCTACGAGGCCGCCACTGAGGCAATTTAGACCAATTTAGACCAAGTAACTACGATTCAATCTGTATCCCAAGGGGACACACGAAAATGAAAATTCTAATTCATTAAAATTACTTCAAATTATTAAGCATTCACGTCGAAGATTAGTCTTTTTGAAGGAAGGTTCCATCATTATTGAATATTAGTATCTGTTCCGACATCACCACAACATTTACAATAGTTATGGATGCGCTGCTAATCTTTTTCTAAAAAATGCTTCAGTGTTGATAATCTTAAATAGTCTTATGAATTCGTATTAACTTGTGTTCGACGACAGTTGTACGCAATATATCAAGTAGTTATAAGATAGTTTTTTAACAAGGCGAGGTTTTAAATTTATTTTATTGAGCTTAAAATCGGTGCATAGATAGTCTTTGTCACACAAATTTTAGGTTTGACTGTGGAATCGAGTCTTCGTACATTTATACATATGTAAAACGGTATAATGGTGAGAATGAACCTCTTAACATATTTAAATACATTACATATGTGTTTAAGTTTTCTTTAATTATATTTTTGTTTTTTCTTGTCGAATGTCCTCCAACAGACTATATAACAGTTAAACGCCGGGTGGCATTTATTATCTTCCATATTTATTGGGATACAATATCTATATTAGATAGATATTATATCCCAATATAATATTTGAATATAATATATTAGATAGATTGAGCTAATTTTTTCGAATATATTGCATGAATTCTAAACATTACCAGCCTACGTCAGTCTCCGGCTGAACATAAGTCTTTCGCGCAATACGGGTCCTTCCCTTCCAGCGTTTGCATTTCCCGCCTTTTTCACGACATGTGTACTCCAATCTAGCACATTCCTCCTTGTCTCGTCGTCACTAACTCGACAGATGTGGCCGACCGACGCATTGCCCATTCAAACCCAAAAATTTACGAACTATTTTTTCAACTTAGGTTATGAGTCACACGAGCATGTACCAAGTATTTACAAGTCACACGTACGACACTAACGTATCGAGCTACCTGAATGACGAAAGCTTTTACTTTTAATGCTATATAACAAGTTGGCAGTGATCAGTCGGGTCAAGGTCGCATGAGCGCCACAAAAAGTGGTTTGGCGCCCGGAGCACATTCTTAGCAGCGGACAGAATCAATAAATTGTCTGCATCGATGATAGTATACGACGCAATTTAATTGTCTTATTATGTCTCCTATACTCGATTGTCTAAAAAATTTGTTAAAAAAACAACTTTAATTTATGGACCTTACTGGTTTTGATTCTTACAAATACACAGGTGGTCGTTTAGGTCGTTCACGCATTTAGAAGATGTGAATATTTTTTTGGTGAGTCTGGAAATCATTAACGAGGAGGCGAACGACTTTATGTTTGTCACACGAGTTTTATATTTAATGTATTTAAAATCATTTTGTTATTAGAAGGGTCATTAATCCGCATTTCTTGGAATCAATGTAATTAAAACACCTGTTCAGCTTTTATGTAGAATAACTAACATTTTTGCTTTTTTAACGATTAACCACAACCGTGTTAACCCGGATATTCATACCATATGACATTTTGATTTATACTTTGACTTGATAAGCATGAGTATAATATTGTCTAAGCTACAGATAAGATGGTACAAATGATTTTAAATAAAAAGTACAAGGCTAAACTACCATGCGCTTGAAACATATAACATAGAAAACGAAAGATAAAGTCAATGATGCTTAGATCCTATTCCCTTCTCATGTATTCGTCCTATCTAATTCTTTATCTATTTCGTGCCTAACGATCCGCAGCACATAAACAACTTGTTTCTTCAGTAACATGCACATTGGTGCCTCAAAAAGTCATAAATTAAAATTATATAATTTATATATACGTCATAAAAAATTATGCGAACATTTAAGGGTTTTGATTCTCATCCGTTAGCTGATTTGGCCATTAACTAATAAGATGCCACAGTTTCGGGGAGAAATTGGAAACCGTACTGTTCATGTACTTCAGACTTCTTTTCCCTCCAATCCGTGAGGTTCTTGTTGTGTGGTTGGAAAATAGCGAAGAGTTCACAGATATTCCTACTACTTTCAACACTCAGCATAATTGCGTTTGACTTTCGAGCCAGTAAATTCATTGTTCCATCAGGAATAAATGGGGACGAATGTCAGTCCCACGGTGAAAAGCAGAGTAGTTCCTATAAAAAGAAAGATGACCTTATCACGACTAGAATTGATGGGCTCATTTATTGCTTCCGGCTTCACAAAGAACTTACAGATTCAGACGCGTTATCAACATGCACTACTTACAGAACCTATTGCTGGACTGCATCATCAGTGGTACTAGCATGGATAAAGAGAGAGGGGGCATGGGGAGCTTTACAATCCAGCCGACTAACCCTCACGAGACTGCAACCCTGTAAACCACCTGATGGAAGGGGCTGGAATGGTTGTACCTGGAAGAAGAAAACAAACAAAAAAGTTGTAAATTTAAAAATATTTTCTTTTAAAAAAAGCTGTGTTGATATTGCAAGCGCAGAATTCAAATGGTGGAAATGCGAAAATATGTGCAGGTAAACTGCGACTGCCAAAAACAAGGGCGGCGCCAACCCACCCTTGACCCGATGTTGCGCAACGCAGTTCCCTGACTAAGGTGTGCTGCAATTCGCCAATGTCGACGTCGCAAATCGCTCATCTTTATCCTTGCCAATGTAAACTTGTTTTTCACTATTGATTTGTAAACATTACCCAAACCGTAATAAGACTCTTATGTACTAAACTCGCAATGTCGACAAACATGCCGTCCAAAACTTTTATTTGTATAAATTATTTTGTGAACGTCTTAAATAGTTTTTGTTTGATTAGGGATTTCTATTGAGACAGCGAATCACTTCGTTTTCCACTTCAATATTAATTCACTATAATTTCTTGTGGGCTGCCTATAAGAATCAATGCCTTAATAAGAAGTTATAGAATCAATATATATATATATATATATATA
>DWLR01005434.1:0-10969 GCA_018246295.1 Papilio alexanor hazarajatica
TGTACTACTTATTTAGTGTAATAAAAGTTTACTAAACAAGCAGATTTGGCTCCCAATTTTTTTTAAATTGTTGTAATCTTCATATTTGGTTCTTTGGCTTATAAGTTTGCCGAGCACTGACCTAGACCATACGTGGAAAGTCCGTCCGTCAACGGCGAACGTGACTAGTTTCGACAATGTGATTCGAGATGGCGGGTGTTTAGGGAGTTGTGGTGCCTTATTAATACTCCTCTCTGGTTATAAAAAAAAGTTTAATTGCTTCGTTACAATTTACAATAACAATTAATTTTTTAATTTTCTTTGGGTATGCGTTTTGCATCCAGTATTAGAGTCAAAACATTAATTACAGCTGCACTGCAGTTTCGTCTACCAGCACTAGGTGGCGCTGTGCTATTTAAAAACGCGATAGTATTGTGTTCGGTAAGGCTGGTTAAATTTTATCCGAATAAATGTTATTGCACGGCTCTTTTACTAATCTAGTAATGGCAATAAGGTAACGACCCGAGCCGAGGTTCCTGAAGGAGCCGTCGAAGTTTAGTTACTGTTAACGAGGTTTAGGCGCCTTTAGCGTTTGCCGCCTCAAGCCCGGTGTAATTGTAACTGCCTCCTCAAGGCAAACAGTGGCAAATGAGTTACAAAAAAAATGTTATTGCATAATAATAGTAGTAGTAGCGATAGAAGTGAATCAAAGTATTTTATTTTGTGATCCCCCTTCTCCGGAGTGTACACATCCAGGTGTTGTAGTCCGACGGATTTCAAAATTCGTATTAGCATAGTCGCGCCACTTTGATCTCTGTTGCACAAGTTCCTCCCAACCATTATAACCGGGATCTCGCATGCAGTGAGATGACTTTTAATGACATCTCTGTATCTTAAGAATTGACTTTCAAGATTGCGTCTCTCCCTCTAAGCTGTGAGTAAAACACACACTTAGGCAGTCTTGCGTCAATCATACGAACGAAATGGTCGCCTCAGTTGGCCTTGATAAGCTTCATGTCGGACAGCTAAATGCGCTGCAGTACTTCAGGCTTTCGGTCTTGCTATTTAACATGTATAATGTACCGTAGTCATCATATGTGGAGGTTGACGAGACTTTTTATATTCCCTTTGTCGTACACCATGTCTCTGTGATATAGAAAAGTATGGGCAGCATGATTGCTTCATACTATACAGCAATATTTGTGTGCAGCCGAAGATCATGCGAATCCCAAACTCTTGTCTTTAATTCTCTGAATTATATGTAACAGCTTAAATACCTAAAAGATTGCACTTCCTCGAATGACTTATCTGCTAGACGAGTCGGCGGAGGGTCTGCTGTGGTACCACGATCAGGCTATTTAAGTACTTGTGTAATTAGCACCTAATTAACATGACCTTATAAAACCCCAATTAACATATTTAAGATCGTAATAATTTTTTTTTTTTTATACATTAATAGTTAATTTTTTTGTTGACTCATTATTACATACTTACGTAACATATCTATGACAACATTACTACAATATTACTTAATTTTTCGGCATTATCGTGAAAAAATATTGAAGTTGATTTATGATTGTACTTTATTTCTTGTTTAATAAGAATAATGTGAATTTTTAAGCCAGCTTTGTTCTTGATTTTAATGTAATAAGGTAGCCTAAAATAGGTTGTCGCACACTACGACTAGACTAGAGCCTGGTGGCTGATACAAGAAATACAGTATGAGATCTTGTCCTTTGTATAGTATGCTTGTAAAATATATTACATTAATGTGCTTTTTACAAACGCCTTTTTCAAATGATGTCTAGTTCTGATACATTCTCGGTTTTCTGTTACCGTTACATATGTAGGTATACTCGTATTTCGGATACTTCTTTTTCAGTATATCACCTACCAGGTCGCTATGCGAACAATGATGTTTACTTCACTAGTATTAGTGATATTAATATTATCTTCGTAGCAAATATTTAAATATTATATTACATGTAAGTTACATTTTGTTCTACACATATTTATAAAGTATTTTAATAACTTATTATTGTACTATTTGAATGTTTTGTAATTTAGTGTTCTGGACGTTGTAATTATTGCTGTTTGTAAAGATTATACATTATATTTTTATATAGTGGATACACTAGAAAACTTTTATTTTAATTTTATAAACCATAGACTTATCAATTAGCACCTCCTATTATTTAAATTGTTTATTATTTAAATAATACTTTCTATCATATACTATGCTTTGTAAATTATTATAACTTAAGAATAATTTGGCAATGAAAATTAAATTTAAAATTTAACAATGGTTTTAGAAATATGTCTGTAATTTATTAGTTGGACCCGGGGTTCACAATATTTTTCAGTCCGCGGCGTACTTACAAGTTAATAATTGTCTCGGCACCCTGACCTAGCTTGCTAGTCGAAATAGATAGGTACAGCTGAAAAAAACAATTGGTAAAATGATACTAGTTGGGTGATAGGCATAAAAATTAATACATCCAGGATATCAACCCGAGTTTCTTAATATCTTGTTTCATTTAAATATTTAAGTATATTTTTTGCAGCTACCATATCATTTTTGAAGGATTTTCTATTTTTATTCTTGCTTCATTAATAGCTTGACTTATATCTGACATTGTTCTTGTAGATTGATATAGTCCTCCTATCAGTTATCTATATGAAAAGTTTGTAGTATCTGTATTTTGTGTTTCTGTTTTCTTTTCTGCATTATAGGGTGAATAAGAAGGTGTAGAATCTTCAGTACCAAACTTCTTCAATAGATTTTTAATCTTTCTTTTTTCAGTTCCATACATTTGTCAGTCTTCTTAACTTCAAATCCAATTAAACTATGCTAATTAAATTGCCTTTTCTATGTAATTTAAAATGTTTTTTACTGTTTGATTTTCTTTAACTAGATTTTTTTAGTAGCGTTTAATTCAAGTGTTAACATTTCTTTTGTTATCTTCTGTTCCCTTTTTTCATTTTCATTAGTACTTAATTTTCTTTGTGTTGTTCCGTTTCACTTTTTATAATTACTGTCCCTTAATATCTCCATTTTATCCGCTTGGTATTCCACAATCTGTACCTATTATTAATGTATCCAATCATTTTTAGTTTCTTGCTTCTGAACTGTTTTGCATAGACTGTTTCATGTTAGATATATTAGGCCTTTTCCCACCAAGGACACCACTGGGCAGTCTGTTTAAAATATAAGTAGCATGGTATACGAGTATTCCCCCCCCCCTCCATTTTCTTGTGTAATTTAGAATCAAAAAGTAATGATCTTGTCTTTTCTAATAATGTCCGGTTTAGCTGTTCGGCTTTGGTATTTAATTGTGATGAGTAAGGTTCTGTGTAGTCAAAATTTACATCTTTTTGTTCAAACCATGCTTAAAACTTTGAACGCACACAGAATAAATTTTTATAGTTCTTAAAAATCTGCTTATAATCGATTAAAATTCAATAAAATAACTGTAAAATTAACAATAAAATTAACAGTATAAAATAACTCTTATGTAATTTTTACTACACGGTATAATCTAAAAATCGGATAGTCATTCCATAAGGCTCTTGGGATAAAACCCGACCTATTAGTTAGTTAGAGAGGCTTATTGCTTTCATCATTAGTGTGAAATTCATAATATAATAATGTATCATAAGCTTTCTTACGTACAAATAGGATTAAGATCTTCATCTAACACGCGACTCGAGTGTATATAAGCGAACTGAACTTGATGTGCCACCTTTATTTTCCTCTTTTCTACGCTACTATACTAGCAACGTATTCTTTTTTACAATAAACAAGCTAATGTTTAACCACAATCCCATTCGATATTGAGTAGCGATGTAAAAATGATCACACATTGAAAGAATTACTTAAAACATTCCAAATAAGCTTAAACGCTTGTGCTAGGACAAGGGAAACGACAATAGTTGAATGGCAGGCGGAATTCGAACCCACGACCTCATGATTGGTAGTCCGTAGTACGTACTCTAAACCACTAAGAACTCGGATAGCGAAATTAAATAATAAATATAAAAATGGTAAAACACTGGTTTAGCCTTGGCCTATGTCTCTCAAAGTGAAAACGTCGTAATCGGAAAAAAAATTGCCTCTTTCAACAAAAAAATGTATGGCCAAATTTAAATCAAACGTTTATTACCGTGGGCATGACTTTGCCTGGTAATTAACCTAGAGATTTTAATCGTCCTATTAATATTACATCTTTGATGTAACCTGGTTACGTGTCTTTCGTACACCAGCAAACCGCTGAAAGCTGTGATGATAGACTATAAAATAAAAAGTTGCTATAATTTTTTTTAGAAGAAGCTCGCAATTGACTATAAATCCTTTGATATTAATCGAATAATATTTTCAACGTCTTCGTTGCGAACGGGGTGTAAATGACCGCTATAACATGTGAAACACGCCCACTCTTTATCGACTTCCACTGTTACTACAATGATATTTTTTGACAATAAAATAATCCCTAATGGATACACCTTAAGGTCTATATTGCAATATAGTGCATAAATCGGTTAGCACGCGACCCAGTAAAACAACAAGCGCGACAAGACTAATATGCACCTAATGAGTAATTTTAGGCTGTGAAATGATTAATATTATTTCTAAATTTATAATGGCAACATTATTATACCATAGATTGTTCTAATAAGATATTTGTATCTATTACGGCGCTGATATGGCATAAGTTTTTTTTTTTAAATAAAATGTTTTTAAAATATAAATGGATCATGTGGGTTTGGTTTTTAACACATTCGAATAACATCGTATCTATTACGAGTGTAGTGAGATAATATTATTCTATTTGATATGTAAATAAGACTGTATTACTAATCGTAAATAAAGATTATATATTTAAATCCATGTAATATAGTGTTTTAAATGAACGTTAATTCTTTACCCCATTCCACAAAGTGTTAATTGATAAAGGTGTAACAATAAATCGTCCGCTGATACCGGCGCGCCGCGGTGGTCGTATTAATCATGTCACCTTTTTACTGTTGCTTTTTTTATTTATTAACATCAATACAACACCATTATTTTCCATATGACGTATTCATTATCGCTGAGTGGCATATTTTCTTTTCAACCGATTGAAAAAAAGAGGGGCTTCTCTTTTCGGTTGCATTTTTTTATAATTCCAAAACAGTAAGAGTAAGCGGCAAAATAGACATTGAGTGTAATTGATATTCAGCAATGGAACATGAATAGTTATCGCTGATCTTTTTAATTCCTTTTAAGATAAAAGACACGAGGCTAAAACTGTCGTAAGGGATTCATCACACTAAAACTTTAACCAGTCTAGCTATTTAAAATACCATTAGGTCTTCCTAGCCAGACCGCATGTGGTCTCAGCGGGAAAGCTTTTACGTGTTCTCTTAACTGTCATAGCATTGAACACAACACGTAGTTTTCTAATAAAAGGATAACGTACAGAAGATGAATGTCTTATAAGTCAATATACTAAAACATGTGTTATGGTAGAAGAGGCTCAAAACGAATAAGATGTACACTTGATATTAAGTAACATCAGTTAATACTCGTCTTAATTATAAATTAACGTTTCGTCACTTAAAAGGAAATAAGCTAAGAAACAGCTCAAAAGGCGTTGGGAAATCTGAGTGAACTTCTATTAGAAACCCGTGAACCTTTCTATTATGAAAACGAGAATGAAACTTAAGTCGTAAATTGAAAATTGTTACGAGAGCACTCACTGCAGTCACCGAGTTAAAATATAGTTTAATAATAACGTACATTTTCACTATACTGAATGAAGGAGAAAAGGAAAATATACCATTATCAGATTATCACATATTTCATTATGCTACAAGTAAATATTGTTAAAAGAATGTCACCTGCCAATTGGACTGTCAAATCAATGAGAAAACCGATGAATACATGTAAATAATATTACAAATTACTTTTCTTTCACAAAATAAAACGACGAAGTTAAGGTAAGTGTGACATTAAAATTTCTGCAACTTCCAACAGACCTCTGGAACCTTCTCAGAAAACTTCCAAATGTTCCCATTATGAAGCTTAAAACGCGACAGTAAAGTAGACAGTAGTCTCGGAACTAGAAGTTGAAAACTTGTAGTAACTTAGCGCTTCTTTGCGATCTGCTTTGAGAAATACAATTCCATATTCCTTTGTGGACATTTGCACAGAAATGAGGGTGACAAGTTCGTATTCCGTGACTCTCGTATATTTTTATTTAGAGTAACCGTATGCATGTTTATATTTCTTTCACTTTTTTAATCACAATTCTTTGTTATAAAATGTGGACATTGTATAATACCAATGTCATATGGCACACCACCGACAAATCTATATGACACTTTTTTAATGTATCACCAACAAAACAATGAAACCATTAAAAGACTGCTACTATGAATCCAACTATGCCGCATTAACGTATCTTGTGTGCGTCGTGAGCTTGCTTTATACTTCATAGCGGTCACTTACATTGTCCATATGAAGTTGTATATAACAGGGACCAGTTTAAAACAATATTGACGCGACTTTGTAATGATTTCATGAACATTAATACAACATTGTCATAAACACTGAAGTATACCACAACAAGGTGACATTACAGTGTTATTATATAATATTTAAAGTTAATGAATTTTACCCATGAATTGGATACGTCTCACCTCTTCCCTCTATAATTACTTTAGCTTACTTATAAAACTTAGTCGTATCTTTTTAATATAAACCGATACATGAATCCACTAAGTTCACTGAGATAGATTCACAAGAGTACCTATATGATGAGAGACTTCAAATGTTTATCGAAATCCGTCGTGTCAACCACAGCCAGCAGTAGTAAGCCAGCAATATCGTAAAGTTGTCGTTAAATCTTATTGCGCTGCACAATACTGGAAAAAATCTCGTAGCCTATGAAATTAACATAAATAAAATATTTAAAAAATATTTAGATCAATTAAGAATTAGATTTTAGCCTATAACTCTCCGAAATAGCTGACTTAAGTGTTAGTGACCAAGAGATTTAATCGATTAAAACAATCGTGTGACCTATAAGTATCGTTGATGAAAGAGAGAATCTAGAATTACAGCTACATCTTGATACGATACGACGCTACTCAACACGTGAATCTTAAGACATGAGAAAAACAAGACGCAGAGACCTAAGTTAGAGTATGTTTTTAGCCATCAGCAGATTGTTAAAGGCCGATGGATATAGTGGATCGCATGTCAATGAATGGATATTGGGATACTAATATTATGATATTAGTCCATTGTCATTAGCAAGAAAAATATGACTGAATAACTTTATTTACGATTTGTATTTTACGTCAAAACACATATAACTGATATTTCAATAAAAAAGCTTCGAATTGAAACTGTTTAAAAAGCAGCAGGTATCGAAGTTTCTCTCGCTGCAGTTCATCGAGAAAATTTAAATCAAATTTGCTTTCATCCTTCGAAGCCAATTAAACCTCTACTTAATTAACTTTGCTATTGACATCATAAAATTGATCCGCAAATAGATGATTGGAAATTATTTAATGGATGCAATTGAAAAATTATAATAATATACTAGAAGAACGATAGCTTGCTTGCTTGCTGACATCATCAAACACGACAAACATTTTCTCGTAATATGTATAAAATAATGTTGTAAAATTTTCTTAAAAAAAGGTGAAAATAAAACAAAACTCTTGGATTGCAATATCTCTTGATTCAGTAACTATTATTATCGATAAGTTATTTTTAAGTAAATTGAAGCTAACACGTTTGGAGTCAGTCGGTTCAGTTTCACACACTGTCATGCCTTTAAAAAAAGCAACAGTGACCAACAACCAAATACTAAAAAAATTACACATATAAATGTATAAAGAAAACATTTTCATTAATGCATAGCAATAAGTTCAGTTATAATTAAGCGGGTCGTCGAAACATTAGATATCTGTAGTTACAGTTCCACAATAGCCTTGACCTATTCCGAGTGGCGCGCCTTAACTACATGAATAACCTTCTTGAATATTGCATCTCCTCCATCATGTATACATAACACCCTTATCGATGCAAACAAGGTTAGACAGCAATCAAATTATTCAATAGACGGAGGAAGTAATTACTTTTACGAACTTACATATTTTCATTACTATTCAACTTCTATTATTTTAATACTATTTAATAATACATTATTCAATAATACATTACTCAAGAGTGACATGAAAACAAAATAGTTGATGATGTACATAACAATACACGTCGCAACAGTAAACATTCAAAATTGGTACTTTTTTCAGTATTTGTGTTGAATAGGCCATCATAGCATCATCGTATCTATACAATAAGTCTTCCTCTTAGTTGATAGCTTTATTTAGTCGTTCAGTGAAGAACATTTTATCACGGGCTATGGACCAGCCACGGCATCGCAAGTGTAGAGGATTCACTTCGTCTTTAATAATAATCATCATTTAAACTAAGTTCAAGCAATATATTAATATATTATATAACAATGCCTTTTTTATAAATTACTCTGTCTCTTGATGAAAATTGTTCGAAAATTCGTTCAATAATTTTTAATTTGATCGCGTTCACACAGGCACGCGGCGAGGGGACTTTTTGATAATATGAGTATGTTATATAGACAAGTGTGTTGCAAAAACTTTTAAGACTTTTCATTTTCAGAGGCATGTCCGTTGTTGAAAGCTTTATTTAAAATTTAGGTTACGTTCCGCAGGCGCGAGGGTCGCTGTTGTTATTAGCAAAGCGTTACGTACTGATGCACTGAAATGTAAAATATTCGTCGATTATTTTTTATTGCTACATAGTTCGCCTTTTTCTTTTAAATGCCAATTGTTTCTGCATTGTAAAAGAATTAATATTAAAGATAAGTACGGAGTTAGATAAAGAGGGAATATACGAAAACTAGGTACAGAGTGGAACGCGAATGTAGTCTGATTATCGAACTAAAATGTTTTATTACACTTTTTCAAATATAGGTGAATTACCATTTAGAACTATCATTAAGAAATATTTTCATTTTCTGTCTTAAACGTATGCTGTGTATGTATAATTTATATGATTTTACGAATAAAATTACAATTACGTTAAATATGTGGACTATGGAGTATCATACCATCACCAATCACAGGGACACCCTTATGTAATGGCTGAATGGATGACGAAAAATGTATCATACTAAAAATAAATCCATAATATCTGCCTACACCTCTGAGTAAAAATTATTACATCCATTGTGATTCAATTAGTGCCACTCCGATAAATATCTAAAAACTATCATTCGCGACTGAGTTTATGGACTTATTATTTCGCCGAAGTAAGCAATAATATTCAAACGAATTTTGATAATTCACGAGCATTTCGCTGAAACTTCAGCGAGTCGCGAAATATTGGGCGTCGCCTACGGCCGCCCTCGCCGACCTCGATAAAACTTATTTAATAATAAGAAATGATCTGCCCTTAGCGATGTACGCCTCCTGCCGCGTGATCTGACTTCTCAAGATTTAATAGAAAACGTCATTAATATTTTCAAAAGTTTATTTAAGAAGAAAACTAAATTGAGACTACATACAGGAGAGAACAATGTCATACACTAATATCATTAAAAAACATTACACATAACTTAATACTAAGCATTCAATACAAGGGCGGGGTATGACCTGAAATGACTATATTTGGCTGCGAATCGCCCGCCGGGGCGAATTTCAAAATTGCACGACGATGATAAAAATAAATGATTTTTAGAGTTAAGCTATAACAAATAAACAAGTTTTATATATTATATAGATATAGATTTATTCCAAACCACAGACAAATAAATTATCCTTCCTTTCGAAAGACAGATAATCATAATAAACATATAAAAGGTTATTTTTCGTTTATTCATCTTTTATATTCTCCGTTATTTTTCCGAAGGGTCCTAAAATAAAATATTGGAACATAGTTCAGCATCGCACATCGTCTGAATTTTAATGCATCAGTCGATACGCTTTGACAAGTGAACGAATTTGAAACAAAGCTGGGGACCCGAGGGCATGACTTCAAAATGGCGATTGTCATTTTTTTCACCGATCGACTATTTCATCATTCAAATACCTAGTAATAGACGTATCGAACGTAACGATTTGATACAGGCTTAGAAAAAGATATTAAATTATATTAATTGCCGGTTTTTTAAATTTGATTAGATCTTATTTAACTAGGTGTGTATTTAAAAAAAAAATATCTTTTAAATTTTATTCAAACTATTAGATAGTTTTAGATTTGACAATTGAGCGTATACAGTTTATACGAGAGTCGTGTGACATCTTTTCTACAGAGCTAAATTAGAATATCTTAAGTAAAACATTTTTGTACACTGACCAAGAATGTTGTGCACAACAGTAGCAGTACGGTTTGTAAATAAACATCAACATCAACAGATGAAATTGATATAATTTCAACAAAAGTTTTTGTTAGATATGAAGAGAATAATTATTTCTCCGGCAATTCGCACGAGTTGGCCGTAAAATACTTTACTTATGTTTTAATGCTCGTCAATATGCGGACCAGCGGGGCGACGGCGACACTCTGTCTACCAGGCGCTCATTTCTACTTTTATCTATTACTATGATCTGCACACTTGAGAGTATAGAAAGAATTATACTAGAGTAAATAACTGTTTATTTTATTGCATACTAAAACTGAAGTCAAAAATATATTAAAATATAAATTGGTTCTTTAGTGAAATAACTCTCAGGCAAGTTTATTGTAAATTCTATGATAAGTTTTAAAATCAACTTAAATATTTTCGTTGCTATAAAGGGTAAGCTTTGTGGGTAAAGTAGACACACGAGTACTTTAGATGATAAGGCACGCACGAACGCCACCGAGAACTTTGCGAACCTTCCTTTATATTAGGTCCTTACATATGAAATTAGCGTTTTGTCGTACTGACCACTTTGATCTGAAATATCTCCTCTTTGG
>DWLR01005435.1:0-10969 GCA_018246295.1 Papilio alexanor hazarajatica
ATACAAAAAAGTGGTTCTAGTAATGGAACAAAACACCCGTTCCACTTTTATATCTGTATAAATTAGTATATCGATATGAAATCTGAAATCTGAATCTATTTACAGTTCTAACGTCATTTATCGAGGTTAGAAAGTTGGCGTTAACAAAAACGTCGACCGATGCCGCAAATCAATTCGCTCCACCAATCAAGTTTTTCTGTTGCGTCACACTGACTCTAACGAATTAGTAACGTAGTCTATTTTCTTTTCATACCGGAGTCGTCTAGTGTTTCCCGATTGCAATAAAAATTTAAAGTCTCTGCTATTTTAGGCCAGCAACTTCTTTTCATGACATGTTTGTGCCAAGTGTAAACGTGTTAAAGCCGATGCAGCGATAGAATTAACGCTATGGTCTGATTAAGTGTAACAACTACGTATTAAATGACTGACTGACCGGTTGGCGTAGTGATAATATACCCACACAGGATAATCATTTGTGTGAATGGACATGTTTGTTTGTCTTGAGTCTGCATGTAAAGAGAGTAAGTCTGGATGTAAGAGGGCGGGCAGAAGCGTCCTATTCTTGGTACGGTGAAACATACTGCGATCGCCAACCCGCCTGCCAAGCGTGGCGATTATGGCACATTTTCTCCCGATGATGCGATCAATAGGGGAAGCCTAAGTCCAGCAGTGGACGATCATAGACTGAAGTGGACACGTATTAAATTAGCAGTTTATCTAAAATAAACTAAAATTAACCTGACTAACCTTTGACATTTCGGGGAAGTATACGAATCAAATGATACTTCACTCAAAATTGGTACAGCCGTTTAGGCTTTTAGTGGTCAGAACGGAACGGCCAACATACACGCACACATATTTATATACCCGAGAAAAACATTTCCTTGGTCAGTCTGGAACAAAATCCATGCTCAAAACTTAGGTTTTTATTTAATAAAATATTTTAACATAAAAATAGATGTCGTATATGCTTTTGGCCTTTAGGCACGAAAATATATTTCAACGGAGGCAAATACACAAGTAAATATTTGAAAGGCACGTGAAGTGTGTGTGACGACTTCGCTTCGTTACCTTCTCGTTTTATTGCGCGGCACCGTACCCCCGTTTAAATATATCAATGTATACAATTTGTACTCATTTATGTGAGAATCTATCTGCAGTTTTTCATCAGTAAATATGCTGAGGAATCAATTGTAAATTTAAAAGAAATTCTAATTAACCTTTAAAATTAAATAATAAATAAATCTTTTATTAAATATTGAACAATACTGATAAAAAAATCTATATCATAGAACTAGGTTAGTAAATTAGATCAAATGTTCGGATCGCAGTTGTTCTGCACTGGTGTAAGGTCCGGCGCCAACATGTCGTATATACTAATTATTTGTATAACAAATGAAAACTGTAAGTTTTCGTCCATACCATTGGAATTAATGCACAACCGGTTTCAGATAAGTTAAATTACGATTTATCTCTAGTTTATCGTTGTTTAATTTGGGTCGCCTATTTTTATTTTATCTGATACTCCTTTGACATGGTGATTAAGTTGACAGGAGTTTAGTTGAATAATAGTTTGGCAAGTCTTTCAGAAAGCGGGAGTAAGGTATGTTAGAAAAAAAGGTTAATCGCTGCAGTTCAAACAAGTTGTGACTTATCACAAACGATCAATGGTCAGTTTGCGGCGCATAGTTTGCATTAAACCACAAGAGGGCGGGCGCTTGACCTAAAGGTGATATAATTAAAAGTATGACAAATGTATGTCATATTCTGGTGAATTCTGTTGAAGATTTAATTACTTTCCAAAATATATAAATCAGTTATCGTTGAAAATTAATAAAACAATATAAGTTATCGCAAAACCTATACATTTCTTCATATTATGCTCGCAAATAAGAAGAAATCATAAAATGGAAATAAATATCAGCGCAGCTCGGATGATACTAAGATTGACTTGAGAGCGTATATCAAACGATTTCTATCGCATAAAGTTATAAAGTTTGTTTCATTGAACACTTGTGAAAAATGAATTTAGTAACACATTTTATATTGTTCTTTGGACTTATTTTTAATAATAAATTCTGATGCAACTAAATTCGTGCGCTTTGAGTCAGAAATTTCACACAGGATGAATATAGCTGCGAATGTTAGTAAAATTAGTGAATTAAATATATTGTACATTGACTAGTTTTTTGTCTAAGGGGCTTAAACTATCAACGTAGTAGAGTAGAGACGAAATGTATGTTCACTTGTGTTCGGCCTTGTTTAGATTTTTGAAAAAAATTAACAATTATTTGTATTTGATGGAATGTTTTGGTTTGTTTTTTTTATTTTTTTTTAATTCGAATAGTTTATTCAGTTATTTTTAATACAGGTCAGTGGTAGCTGCCGTAGTGGTGACCACTGTTACAAGAATGGGAGAGCTTAACTGGGGAAGTCCCGTACAATGTAACGGGGAAGTGCAGGATAAAAGTGTGTATTACTCATTTATATTTTGTTTTAGACAAAAAGGTGGTCTAGCGGTCACTTAGGTGACCGCTACCCTTAGACATCTGCTACAACCATTTGCGAGTTGCAGATGCGTTGCCTACCTTAAATAGATAGAGATTCAACCCCTTCCCCATCAAATTCTCTCCCTTTTCTCCTTCCCACCCTTTCCTTATTAGAAAAGCGTGGGAAGAAGAGAGCTAAAATTAGGCCTCCGGTACCTCACTCCTAAGATGAAATACAGACTTCTATTTCATGCCTGTCTTCTGTGAGGTCGTGGTGTTTTACCGGTAGAGTGGCCTATTCGTGCCACAGATGTTATTGTTGCGGACTCTACTACGTAAAATCAAATAACTCACTACATTTCGATTGAGAAGTGTCGCAGGCAACGCTTTCTATTGGATGCTCTTTGATCAGGTTACTTATATTGTAAATTCACGGCAAATTGTGAACTAGGCATATTAAAAATATCTCTTTCCCGAGTCACGTATAGTATTTTTCTGATACAGATTTTAGGAAGTGTCTTTTACGCGATAAATTGAATAATATGTAAATACATACACATATGCTTGCTGAGAATCGAATACCCGACTTTTAGTTTATAAATAAATGGCCCGGGCACTGAACAGAGATGTATTAACTAAAACCAGAAACTAAGACATCGGCTACCCTTTGAATCATTAGGGTGTTCCTCTCACTACATATATTACGTAGAATAGAACCGATGAAGTGTTATCGTTCAATTACATTCAAATCGACAATGTAATAGAAAACAATAATAGTTTCTCTTTGTTTGTCCATCAGCAAAATTATTGATTATAACTTATTTATGTTTTGTACGTAATATGAATAAATAAAAATGTACTAATAAGTGCGTATGGAACCCAGGGGGGTAGGCAGAGATTACGGACTTCTACTTGGCGCGATCCTAACACACCTCTGTCGCTTCTTCTACATCCATACATCAACGCATACACAGGCGAGTACGTTACATCGAGTTTCTTTGTTGTGAGATGTTGAGGATGTCATTAATTTGATCGATATAAGTTTTTACGAGACATCATCTAACAACACACACGTTTTTGTCTAGTCACTCTCTTTTCATTCATCTTTTTAACTTGCCCGATCCACCGAAGCATATCTTTCTTAATTCTAGTCACTTAAGTTATACATCGATACTATTGTATAAGGCTTTATAATATATATTAATAAAACAAAATATATATGTTTAATATGATTAATTTCATTTAATCCGAGTGTCATATAAATAATGATTCCTTTACTGGTTCCTTCAAAACCTTATTTATATTTTGAAGAAGAGTGTTAACATAATTTAGAAGGTAAGAAAATATATTGTATTATAGATGGTTACAATTGATATCGAATATTTTAAAGTTGTACGCGAGTCTTTGTGTAGGCTCACGCGCCGGACATAACTTACACCGACGCAGTCGACTGAAACTTTCCTGAAAGAATTTCACCTTGCCTCAATAGAGAATTGTTTTCAGCCGTCGCTGAAACAATATAGATCTACGTGAGTATTGGAACAACGGACAGGGATTTATTGAGGCGAGTCATCTAGATTGCATTCTTTTGAGTAAATAAATTTAAGATTAGTAATGACAGAAGCAATACCAAAAAGCAAAAGCAACATTAATAAGTTTAAAAAATAAATTGTAAGATGTTCAAATTCCTCGTAATTTAGTCTCGTTATTTATACGTCACGGACCGATTTTGAACTTATAATAGGACTAGACATATTGTAAGCCATCAGCGAATTTTAAACCGAAAAAATCATTTACAATGTAACGTGTCATTTTTAGACGGTATATAAACTGTCAAAGTCAAATCGGTAAATTATTAAGTTTACGCAGAACGCAAAAGTAAATAGTATCAGCGGAATAAGAATCAGTTTCAAGCTACTACCGATGGTGACACTAGTTTTGTTTTAACCGATTTCACATTTTTTTTATACCAAAAGGTGGCACACGAGCAAGTGGTCACCTAAGTGACCACTACCCATAGACATCTGCAACAAGCATTTACGAGTTGCAGATGCGTTGCCAACCTTTAATAGACAGAGTAGGGGACAGACAGAAAAATTGACATTTTCTTCTCCTATCTATCCCCCACTCTGTCGAATCATCGTTCCCTTCCCACCCTTTCCTCATTAGAAAAGGGTAGGAAAGGGAAAAGGACTAAAATTAGGCCTCCGGCACCTCACTCGTCAGACGAAATGCAGAAAACTTCTACTTCACGCCTATCTTCTGTGAGGTCGTGGTATTTCACCGGTCGAGCGGGCCATTTGTGCAACAGATGTTGTTGTTGCGGACTCTACCACTGTTATGTGTTACTTAAATAGAGGAGGTTCTCGATTCAGTTTTTATGTTCGTTACCGTAGAACTTCGTCACTCATGTACCGATTTAAAAAAATCTTTTGTTGGAAAAAGGACATTCGCAAGTGGATCCCATTTAATTTTGACTGTCATTAAACCTTGGGGTTTGAAGATATACCTAAAATTGATATAATGGTAGACTTAAGACCTATTCGGATTTAATGGACTTGTAATGAGAGATAGCGATGCGATGTAAATGATTTACAATTAAAACTAGATGTAGACCGCGACTTTTAACGTGGTCGGCTTTTATATTCCTAGCTACTTTTTTTAATGTATTTAAGTTAATATTAATATCGATAATAGATGACATGTGTCAAAAAGTTATCAACATTACCATGGCAACAGATGTTGCAATTGCAATTTTTGGCAATATCTTTTCACAAAAAAGGGAAGAATTATAATAATTTGAAGTCGGTTTCATTTTTGATTCGTTAAGACATTTGTTTAGAAAATTTTCTTAGAATCTTTCTCATGATCTTTTAGGCCATTAAGAGCTTAAACTCCAGTGGTTACATTTTATAACCTATAACGGGACATATAGATCAAGTGAAAAAGAGGTATGCAATCTACTCTTTCAATTTGTTTTATGTGCCCGCATTTAATGAAAGTTTGAAAATAAAGTAGTTTCCCGCAGGTGCAGGAACTCGGGACCGCGGGCTGCGATTTACTTAGCGCCCGCATTCGAACGAGAAAATGTCGTTGCAAACATTCACTCGTACTTCGTTATGATTGTGCTCTTTGAATTTACTCAAATATAGGCTGTATTACTGAAACGATAAATGGATAATTTTTTTTTCAAGTCGAATTTACAACAACAACTCAACAAGTAAAATGTTTAAACCATCAAATTACTCTGCCGTTTACGTCTCCCGCCGATTGCAATCGAGTATCACGTTGTTTATTCCTTTTCTAATCATATTCAACTTTTGTTCGCATTGAATCGACGCTACGTCATTTCGCAAGGCGTGGTCGCTAACAAATCATGCAGTGTGATTTTACGTTGACAATGGGACGTACAGTGCGTCTGCTCACGGGGGCGGCTGATAAATGCGTTTGGTCTTACAGAACCAGCAACGACGTTCAATGAGCAAGGAGAGGGCAATGTTCATAGAAAAGATACAGCCAAAAGGTTAAGGAATGGTAGCTAAAAACTGAACGACGTAGCATGGGTTGGCTTCCCACAAGATGGATCGATGATCGGGTCAAAGTTACGGAAGTGCACTGGATGAAGGCAGAAGGAGTCTCAGTGGAAGTCTCACAATTAATGATGATGATAAAACGATGGTATTTACCTAAATAATAACAAATGTTGTCATATTTAGAGTTCCATTTTACCGTATAAAATATTCAATATAAAATTGACCTAACCGCGACCACAACAAAATATTTCTCTTTTATTTTCAACCAAAATAAACAGAGAAACAGGATGCTTTTAATGAAGGATACGGCTCTACGTCGCATTACTCCCATTGTCTAGGAGCTTGTGTAACGATGACGGGGTTTCACCATTTGCTTACTATTTTTTTGCTATTTGTAAAATAACTTTCAATATTTTTTTTCATTTATATGATTAAAGTTTACATTCTTTTTATCATTTTATATCAAACTTTCTAAAATTTGATATAAAAAGTGGGTTAAGAATATAAAAACTTAATAAGTGAGTTAATTTCATGTCTCATAAATTAATAAATCAGTTTGACCTTTGAATCAAAGAAATCGTTGGTTGAAAAAAAGAAATTGTCAATTCTGCTTTAAACAAATATTTATTAGTTACGACATTTTATATATTATTTTAGAAGAATAGTTTCTACGGTAAGATGGTTTATAAAAAAGGTTACATAACGTGTGTCATCTAACTTCTAATTTTCCAGCTAACTGGACGGTAAAGCGTTGTGATTTACCGCGGCTCGATCGCACTAACAGAAAACAGATGAATTTGTTGGGATCAGTGTGACATGACATAAAAACTTAATTGCTTCTCTAAATATTTTTTTTTCATTGTTATTTTCTCGTCGATGGAAACTAACTTTTATAATACTCATTACATATTAAATACATGATTTAATTGATGCACCATCATTATACCTGATTTTAAACTAGGGCGTCGAATGTCCTTCCGATCATTTAGACAACTGTCACCATGTAGGATTGTTTTACTGCGCTCATTTTTATCATTATAATCTTTCAATTTCAATTTTTTTTTAACAAAAGCTAAACCGATTGCAATTTTATAATATTTTATTTGTCATTAAGTCATTTATAGCCGCAGTACGTCTCATTACAAATCCAGTAAACCCAAACAGGGTTTGTCTTAAATCTACCAACTACTACATTTGAAAATTAAATAGTATCCGCTTGCGAATGGTGACATTTCCAATAAAAAAAAATTAAAATCGGTTCATAAATGACAAAGTTGTGAGGTAACAACATAAAAAATACTAGCGAATTTAGAACCTTTAGTAAGGCAATGTTCCGGCCGCTTGCCAACTGGCCCTAATAATTACTTCTTTGTGACAAAAATTGATACGAATCATTAGAGCCAACTCCGAAACACACAAAACAAATTTATAAACAAAAATCGCTTATTAAAATAATCAGATAACAATTGTAAGTATTTTCTATGAATAGTATTAAAAACAAAGTTGATTTTCGAGGATCTGTTTTTCCGTTAACTCCACACGACGGATTTAAAAACGATTTTCAACATCATTTATATAATTCATTATGAATTGATTACATGCAAATTATATTATATTTAGTATACATTAATAAACACCATATTTCGAAACTTTCAAAAAAGCGCATATAAAAATTGACTTTCATGTCTTAATTTTATAATTCGTTAAATTGGGTAAAATATTATAATGAGGTGCGTTGTTAAAAAAGCTATAGGACGGTGCGTGGTACGAGAGAACATAATATGATTTGCCATCCGTGGTAAGCCGGGGCAGGTTCGCTGGTTATAATGTATGCAAATGTAACAAATACTAGTACATAATAAAATAGCGGCACATTTTCGTAAAAAATTTCGCTTTATAACTTATGAATAGCTCCTCTACAATTTGTCGACTTGCCATAATAAGCGTCTCCTTACAGTGTGATCGCTTTCAGGAGTCATTAGGCTTAATCGTTCAGTTAGCTGGAAAATAGGGTAGTAGATTATAGTGAAATAGGGCAAGGTCTGGTAACAATGAGGTGCAATATGATAATATTTTTAAAGCTCCACCTTTTGACTGTCAACGTAAGTTTTTTACGCATAATATATAGAATTCGAATAATTAGTTCTAGCGACATATCAGAGAAATTTTAGAATTCAGAAAGATTTTTCATTTTTGTCAATGGATTTATCATCCATTGATGGGCGATGCTGATGGCGAAGAGATGGCGCACTAAAACTAGTTTCTTTTTTGTATGAAACATTTTTACGACAGACACCTTATACTGATAAGTTTAAAATATAAAAATCGTATCTAAAAATAGTATTTTCTTCCAAATTGTAATGTAAAATCTAACTCACTAATTACACATGCTGCTTTTCAAAGGCATCACATGTGACGTATTATTTTGTCCATTAAGCATCGTTCTGCAAATGCATGTAGCGATGCTCGAAACGCCTTGATTGGAGACACAGCAGGTGCTAAAATGTTTAGACATGGAGAGTTATAGACTCAAGGCATGTGTTTTATTGACTGGTTTCAATTAGTGTTTTAAATGCGAATAATTTATTAAATTCCGAATTGTATAAGATTGTGTGTAATTTGATTCCCTTTCCATTTTCGTCCATTCTCATGTGATTTTAATCACAATGTTCGAAAACAATCTTTTGCCTTCTTATTTCATCATAATATCTACATTATTTATAAACAAGTTGTACAGGAAAAAGATGTGGTAAAAGTAAGAAAGAAGATGATTAAGAGACGGTAAAAAGATTGGATCTTCACTGGATGATTGTTGGCTGAAACGAAAGAATAATTTAACAGGTAATTCTTTTTTTCGGAGACAAAATTTACTTATATACTTGATTTGAATCTTAAGTTTAAAGAATTTCAAGATACGAAGACTAATTGAACAAATAACACGCTTCTGCTCCCGCGTCCGCTCCCGCTGCTTCTCCTGCGACAACAGGCGTTCCTGGAAACTGCTGGTTCTAATCTAATTAAAATTGTCACGTCTCGAGTTTTTTGCTCGTCTACCTTTCTAAACATGAGTGACATTACATTACATTACGATGAACTTGATATGAAATTTATTTATTTAGAACTAGCAACGCGCATCAACTTTCTTCGAGTAGATAGACAACAAAAAAATATAGCCTAGATTACTCGCTGATAGAAGAGTTTTCTGTTCGTGAATGAATTTTTAAAATCAGGTGAGTAGTTTTTGATTTTATCTGTAACAAATAAACGATCAAATCTTTTATTTTTACAATATTAGTATGGATTATAATTTTGAAGAAAACCATTCACTCGTTCATTAATATTTAATGTCAGTAAAGTATTATAGACTGTGCCCTATATCTACATCAATCAGATGCGGCTGTGTATTCTGAGTGTTATTTTCTCGGATTAGCGGATAATTTACAATAAAATGCTTATGCATGTCTGGTCTTTTAAAAAAAGAATGCACACATTCGAGAACCAAAAAACCCGACTGACTGAATGCTTCATCATTCATCATAATCATCATCATCATCATATAATCTATGACATTCCGGCGGAGAATACGAATCTAATTAAGTACACATCACTTTTCAAATCAGATACGCCATTTAGGCCACAGGAAGTCACTATGGAACAGACATACATATATACGCGCGATAAACATTAGACTTCTTCATTCTGGGTCAGTCGGGTATGAAAAATGAGTAACTTTCCACAGCATTTTTACGTCTTTTAATATTGAACCACCGCCGGCTACGAAACGTCGTAAACGAACCTGCAGTCTAAGTCTACATTTGGAATGACATATAGTTATGTAATTCCACAGCAAGTTTCAGGAAAACCTAACTGTTGTAGTATACAATCAATATCGCGTGGATTAAATGGCTTGTAAATCAAAATTTGATTAGCAAAATTCTTTTGAATGTAATACTTGCGTTATTTGATTATCACACTGTTAAATGTGTAAAACAAAGAATTTGTTCATTTATATTGGCTTGACAGGTCGAGTGGCGTTATTTTTGAACGACAAAGAGCTTTATAAACCAACATAATATGAAGAGCATTCGAACAATACTCCCGACTGGTTTTGACCACAACAATTAATCTTCTGCTAAAAAGAGTTGACAACAACGAATACAAATGTAACCAAATGAGTAATAAATTGATAACATTTTTTTAAATGTTAGCTTCAAGTTCCATTTAGTATCTACAGTCCATTTCTAAAGCTAAATTATTCTAGTAACCACTCAAACATGCTCAAAACATTCTGGGGAAATGCCGTGACAGATTATTCAGCAACCGCATTGTGGAATGATCCGTCCTCAACAATATGTCCAAACCAACACAACTTACAAGAGATCTTCCAAGAAGAGAGTACCACGTAGCAGCACTTTAAAGGTCGGCAACGCATTCGCAGTTCCTCTGGTGTTGCGGATGTTCATGGGTGTCGATGATCACTTAACAGGCGTACTGCTGCTCGTTCGTGCCCTTATCATATAAAAATAATGTATGTTTCGGCGGCGCCCCACTAGGTAGGAAGGGGTCCTCTACCTATCACTGCCTGGGACAGCTCCCAATTTTTTGACCGGTGCCTCGGTGCAAGAGAGGGCCTCGTATTGTACCTCGCGGCACGCTACTCGGTCCCTCGTCTTGCGCTGGTAGGCACCAGTCTATAGACCCGTAGAAGAAATCGTGGCCGCAACTTTCGACCACGAAGTGGGAAGGGATCGTCACCCAAGGAAACCTTTTGCAAGAATAATTCCCTTGGGGTCCGGCCTAGCACTTGTGGTCTCGACGGAGGCTAGCGTGCGACTGACCGAGCCTCGGCTCGGGCCGTTACTATATTAATATCACCGGATTGGGAGGCCGCCGAGCTCTTAGATCGCTTCGGCGGACGCTCCATGGAGTGACTAGGCACAAGGGCCC
>DWLR01005436.1:0-10968 GCA_018246295.1 Papilio alexanor hazarajatica
AACACACACTGATTGTCTCTTTCTCCCTATCTAACATATGTTTGGTGGAACATCTACAACTCATCTTTCAGATATCGATGTAGTATTTGGTGGTTACTTGTCATCAGGTAAAACCCTTATTAACCTATATTTTCCAAAGAAATGCAAAAGACAAAACATGCACCCAAATACTAATTCTTTTCTTTTCTTAAATACACTCACATAAGAAATTAGAGGTTGTTATGAGAAATCAAACATTTGCTATTTATCCATAAAATTATAATGTTTATAAACATTTCCTTAAATTTATTTCACATTTATATATCTATAAAACATTCTCTTATAAGTAACTTACATTTAACTTTATAAACAAAATAATTGGGACGATTCTTCCCACTTATAACTAAAATTAATCTTAGAAATTGAAAGTGGCTGAATGTAGGAACCCGTAACTTTAAAAATGGGCATAAAATTATTCTTAAACACACTGAAAAAGTAACCATTCATAATATTTTACTATCAAATGCATATTTAATTATTGAGGTACAAAAACTTTTTAGCAACCGTTCATTTCCAATAGAAGAGATGATACTTTTATCTCTTTTGAGGATCAGATATATTGATTAGCTCCAGAGCAGTGTATGTGCTGTTCGCAGTATCAATTGTAATATCTCATTATAGTCAATATCTATCTTTAATTAAATTACTGTCAAATATTCCTTGATCAACAGACAAAAAAAATTTCATAAAATAATTAAAACTATGGAGCCCCAGGCTTTTATGTGAAGTAATTATTAAAAACAGATTGTAAGGCCGCTCATTCATAATATCCTTGTCTTTCCTCTGCAACATTATTGGTTTTGAATAAACCAAAAACAAATATTTGTTGTTCACATATTTTTTGCTACTACTGGTCAAAGATTGTTGCGCTGTTGCAGCCAGATCTCAAATTCATATACCAAAGACTTTGACACTAAAGTAAAAACTGTTAAGTATTGAAAAATTAAAATTGTCCAATCAAGTCACTTATGTTCACTCTTCTTGTCGCTCATTGTCTTTGTCCTTCTTCTTTTTCTTCTTCTTCTCTTTACGTACTGAATCGTCTGGCGCTTGTCCATCAGCTGCCTCTACTGTCGTATCAAGCTCATTGTTCTCCTCTTGGTCACGCTTTTTCTTCTTCTTCTTTTTCTCTGCCTTTGCTTCTACTGAATTATCAGGATCATCAGCATTAGCTGTACTGGCTGTACGTTTTCTACTGTCCACTTCCATTTCACCATTTTCATCTTTTTCTGCTTCCACCTTCTTACCTTTAAAGTCTACATAACTATTGAGCCATTCTGCTGGTGTGTTCTCATTTGGTTTTCCGTATTTGTCTAGTTTACCCAGCTGGATTAACTGTTTCTTCTGTGACGCCTTCGGTCCTAAGCCCCATTTCCTTGGATATGTATCTCTCTCCATGATCACCCGTTTTAGTTTGGCAACTACACCATGATCACAGGATGCCATCGTTGCTGTTGTCATGAGGGCTACGGCAAGAGCGACTGCTTCACCTTTGGTTGTTACAATAACTATTTCTTGATCTATTTCTATACCATCTTCATATCTCAATACTCCGGGTAACAGTACTTTAGCACCATAGCATACCGCATTCACTGCACTGTCTTTTATAAATATTCTTTTGTGTGCTACCAACAATCCCTCCAGAGGTTTGATAACTCTACGCAGGTACGTTTCGTCTTTATGATTCTCATAAGCCCATTGTGCGTCTAAGATATCGTGCATGGTTACCATGCCTTCCTTCTCACCTTGTATACCGGAACGCACTCGACGCAGCTCTATCATTTGTCCGCCAACGCCGAGCATTAACCCCAAGTGTACACACATCGTACGGATATAGGAACCCGCTTCACAACTCACCCAGAACACACCAATATTCTTCTCTTCGTCGAAATCTAGAAGTTTGCTGTCGTACACAGATCTGACTCGCAGTTGACGTTTGACGGCAGAAATGAGTGGAGGACGTTGGAACAAAGCCCCACGGAGTTTCTCTAGGCCCTGTGTTACCTTTTTTATGCTTTCGACCGCTGAATGCAGGCTGAACACCGCGACGTACTCCTTACCGGCGTTCTGCTGGGATTTAACCAACCTCGTGGCCCTATCGACACAGACGATCAGACACCCCGTAACCTTGGGATCCAGTGTGCCGCTGTGACCGGTCTTTTCCACTTTGAGAATGCGCTTTATCCATGACACGACTTCATGAGAACTAGGATTACTAGGCTTGTCCACGTTAATGAATCCAGACTTCACATAATCAGCGATAGGGCGCTTCAAAGGCGAGTGACCAAACGGCAACGGCGTGTAATGGTTAGTACGTACATTGAGTCGATCGAAGTTTTTCAACAACAGAGGCCAGTACGCCGTATCTAATTTGCTTACACATTCCGATGGTTCGATTTTAAAGTCGCCAAGTTTTTGAAATGCGCCCAGCGTCACTTGTTCCTTACTTTTCTTCTTCTTTTTCTCAGAAAACACCTCGGTGCCGGGTTGCAAAACTTCCGTCATTGTTTAAAATTCTCAAACAACACAATATTTGATATGAAAATAGACTAATAACTATTAAATACACATTTATCGTTTCTGTATAACGCACGTGCCGATTAAATAGGTTAGTTAGATTAACAATGTCGCTCATTTGCTGAAGGGATGTCTTACATCGTTTCGTTGAAGTATCGAGTTCAAAAATTTGCGGGGTATCGAGTATCGATGTAATTAACCAATGATGTCTGTCATCTAAATAATTAGAAACCATTACAATTAAAATAAAAAGAACATCTTTCGATCTGAGTATCGTATGCTTTAAGAATTTACCATATTAACATTTTTACTACAGCTTGAATATGGTATATCGAAACATCGATCCATCACCTACTTTTATTTTCTTTCATAGATTTTTACCATAACGTCCCAATCACTAGCAGCTGTATCATGCCATTGTCATATTGTCAAATGGACATTTCATAAATATATATCACTTAAAAATACGCGGCGTGGTTTATTATTTTGATGAAACTCATATAAGTTTGTAGTTTTTGAAACTATACAAGAACAATAATGGCAGGCGTATTATTTGAAGACATATTTAATGTTAAAGATATGGATCCAGAGGGAAAGAAATTCGATCGAGTGAGTCGATTACATTGCGAATCTGAATCATTCAAAATGGACTTAATACTTGATATAAATTCGTGGATTTATCCAATGGAACTGGGCGACAAATTTAGATTGGTTTTAGCTACGACACTCAGGGAGAATGGTTACCCTGACGGAGGAGAATGGAATCCTTTAGAGACCGAGGGTAATAGAGCAGACAGTTTCGAATATGTTATGTCGGGAAAAGTATACAGGTTAGTGGCTTATAATTTATACTTAACTTGTTTGATTTTTAAAATGTATATACGAACAATGGTAGAAAAGTTTAATATTTAGACATGGTTTAACATTCAAATGATATATTAAAATTTTGTGGATTTAATTTTATGAATTTATTAAGTGGATAATAAAATATAAAATCGTAATAAAAGAAATTGCTATACCTTAATAAGATAAAAAACCATGAGAAATCTTTTCTGCAAAGATATATAATAATCACTAAACACTCACATTGAAGGGTCATTAAGCTTCAATATTATGAATGTTATGAATATTAACTGACAGTATTGATCCACCATATTGTTTTGTTTTTTTCTTTTTTCATTTTGGAACATACCAAAGATGTTATAGTGTCTAGAGAGTAAGGCTTAGAATATGTGAAGGAAATCCATTTGGACCTTCCATATCAGAAACTACAGCCTACTTCACTCAGCCATGGTTGTGATGCTATTCTTTACATGTGATTTAAATAAACATTAATCTTCCAGGATAGAAGGTGATGAAGCGGCAATGGAGCCAGCTTCGAGGTTAGCAGCGTATGTGTCATTTGGGGGACTCCTTATGCGGCTGCAGGGAGACGCTAATAACTTGCATGGCTTTGAAGTGGACCAGCACATGTACCTCCTCATGAAGAAGTTGGCTTTCTAGAAGTATTTTCATTTTATAAAATTTGTTATAAGATCTTAGAGTTAAGGGCATAAATAAATATATTTTTAAGATAAAAACTCTGTTTTATTTTTATGTGTACAATTATAATGACTATGATAGTAGTTCTAATAGAAAAGCACATCTACATTTAGACATTTTAAATTTAATTTTAGTAACACAATTTTTCAAATGCTTAATCCAAAAGAGCCATCAGAGTGAATCTTCTATTCTCACTCACTAAAGTTAAATTTTAAATAATTGAGATCGATGATTAAGTTAAATACTGACAAAAATATGCTGTCTTATCTTATTAAAACTAATTTTATGAAGTCCCAAAAAACAGAATCGCTAAAAGTAACATGCGTTATTATGAAATAGTTGAAAATATTTTATTAAGGTTCAAAAAGCAGAAATTTCCCATTTTGTTACTTTTTAAGATTCATTTGAATAAGTAAATGCGCGCATAATTTAAATTGTTTTTTAAAAAACACAAGGTACCAAAATTATACGCAGTGAGAAGAGTTAAACATAATGTGTCGAATGCAATTATAACTAATGTCTTATAGTAAAGTAAGTAGTAAAAATAGTTTAAATTTAAAAGGTGCCATCTAACGTACAAGGACCTAAAAAGGGGACGTGAATATATCGCCATCTATCAACAAATAGCAAACTTGGGAACTTCTTCAGTTTTTTTTCGTTGATAGATGGCAATGTTAACAGCTTTTTGACAAATAGAAATAAAAATAACTAATTCATATTAATTTCGATAGAGGGCACGGGGTTGACTGCTTAATTTTCTTTAAAAATTTTCAATTCGAATAGTAAGTAATTAAATTCATTTAGAGTAGTAAAAACAGGATTGAAAGGAGCATCTGGGAATGCACTGGATGTTGGTAGCGGAGGACCGATCATTGTGGCGACTGGCGATCAATGGGAATCGGTTTACTATTCCAACTCACTAGTTACTAGCTGTTAACAGCATCCCCATTCGGGACCCGAAGTATTAATACTTGCCCTTTTTCGCTTGTACCCTTCCCTATTCCTCCTTATATAACTTTCAGCGGTACAAAAGGAAGTCATGAATGACATACGAATAAAATACGAAAGAAATTAATGTTGCAGGTTTTTCATCCGTCACTTTTTTCCCCGTCGTTAGTGCTACCAAGGCTAAGGCTGCTGAACAGAACTACTGATCGAATCTATGTTCTAAGTTTGGCTCTTTCGAGGTCTCGATTAATGTCCATGTTTAAGGGTACCGGTGTTCACTGAACATCAAGTGAACAACAGTTCATAAACCTTTTATTAAAAAAAAATCATCACTTATTGTAAATTTGGGGATGTGTGTGATCGCCGCGGTAGTCCTGCGAACATTATCGACCCTCTATTATAGGCAATATGCCGCGCGGCTCAATTAAAATACACCCTGCGGCTTGGGAAAATAGATTTGCGTTTTTATTTATCTTCGTTATTAATTCTCATTTTTGTATTTTGTTCTTTTCGTGTTTTCTTCTTTTACCTTAATAAACGTACCATATACCATACAGAATTGAAGCTAGGTTGAATTTGGGTTTTTTGGTTTGAATTGAGGTGAATTGAATTGAGGCTCAGTTTAGGCTGAAGTCGTCCTAGACGAACTTACAGGTACCGATTAAATTTGTGACATAGGTGCTAAAGAAAGATAGTATTTCGGTTTCGAAGACCATGTGTGCGTATTAATGTAGAAAAAGCGCAATAGATGTGCCAATACTGAGCGAAATGAAAACGCTTAAACCATACCAACCCCTCTGGGTTACTGGCGTGAGTGATTATGTATAATCAACACGTTAAGATATCGAAATAATAATAAAACAAGTCCTAATAGCACCGCGTCAACGCGCGCTGTCACCAGGAGGCGCCACGTGCCGCACTAACGAGCTCGCGCGGCGTTGCACCTCTCTGCTGTAATTACCTTTGTTTCTCTAATTTAAAATCTATACAGACCAAAGACATTATGTTTTAAAAAAATAACCGAATTTATTACTCGATAAAATCTAGATTGCCAATAACAAAGCACGGAATTGCGATTTAGTATTTTGTTAATTAACTTCGAATTTTGTACGTTAATGTTTTTCACAAATCAAGTACGTATTTTTTCATGTCAATTTCATATTTAAATTTCCAAATTCGATTTGTAAAATGCTGTATTTGTAATGCGAAAGTTCGAAGATAAAATTAAAAACATGCAGTGACGGGAGTCGCTGACTCTGCTAAAGAAATATAAAATAGTCAAACTAGTTGATTGTACATTTCATTTTATTATTATTTATTCTACAATAACATAAAACATTGCCTTACCATTTAATAGTGGTAGAGTCCGCAACAACAACAACTGTTGCACGAATGGCCCTCGACCGGTGAAATACCACGACCTCACAGAAGACAGGCGTGAAGTAGAAGTTTTCTGCGTTTCGTTTGATGAGTGAGGTGCCGGAGTCCCAATTTTAGTTCTTTTCCCTTTCCCACCTTTTTCCAATAAGGAAAGGGTGGGAAAGGAAAGAGGATCTGACGGTGAAGGGGATTGACAGGAGAAGGAAATTTCCATTTTCTGTCTATCCTCTCCACTGTCTATTAAAAGTAGGCAACGCATCTGCAAGTCGCAAATGCTTGTTGCAGATGTCTATGGGTAGCGGTCACTTAGGTGACGGCTTGCTCGTTTGCCACCTTCTTATATAAAAAAAACAGTATTGATTACTGAGGAAGAGCTGTCGGCAGACAAAACTGATTACAAGATAGTATAGTAAATTACTACAATTAGTACTGAAGACGGGAGTCCTGTCTTGTTATGTATGTATTATAATATGTGTAATATTATATGTATTTTACGTATGTATTCATCTTATTATATTTGTATATATGAATTAGGTTTTTTTATGTATTGATTTTCCTTTTTATTTAGTACACCTCTTTAGGTTAGTTTACGTACCAGCAGTTACAATAACTACAAACACACAAAGCTATAGTCAAATATAAATAAAAGTTTTTTAATTTTCCATCATCATCATCATCATCATTTTATCCTGATAATCTTTGCCCTAAAAATATTATTAGGATTAAAAATTATTGTATATTCTATCTACTGTCCATGATAAGTGTACAATTTGTCAAATTTATTACACCATCTTGAAATCATTAAATTAATATATACACAGGTACAGAATAAACTAAAAAAATGTGTTAATAAAGAGTTTCTATTGAAAAGAAAAAACAATAAAATTATATTTTATTATCTGTACCTTTTTTCCGACCGGCGGCAAGAGGGCGGAGTATTTAATTAGTCAAATTTGTTCAGAAATGCCTCGCTGCAGCACGGAGCAACTCTCAAGCTCAGTTAGCGATTGTTTATCGCAGACATTTTACTGGATAAAGTTGTGTAATTATTACAATGTAAATTAAATATTTGAAGATAACCGATTTATTTATCTGATTGTCTGTTTGTTCGAGATCTTGAGATCTTTTAGGTGTATGCCTGGTTTGGGATTTAATTTTATTAATCACAGTATCCCAAGTCGGCCATCTTCTCTATTAAAAATAGATTTTTTTAAATTTCAATAGCCACACGAATCATCTTTGGTTGTAAACGGTTCTTTTACGATGATTTGCAGTTCATCAAATCTTATAACTGCGGAGGTTTTCTAAATTATTAAATATTTAATATGAAATTATTAAATTAAACTAGGCTATACCTCGTTTGCCACCTTCTTTTATATAAAAAAACAAAAACGGATCTGGATGAAAATTGGCACAGCAATAGAATATAGTAGATTTTTTTCCCGAAAAAATTACGGTTTCCACGAGATGCTGTTGTTTTTGTTTTTTACAGTCGTTGATATTTCTATACATATAAATATATTAGTATCTTGCGTAACGATATGATTTTTTGATTAGTGGTAATTTATTGTTTCGAGATTGACACATGTGACTTTTTATCCGGAAAAAATACACGGTTCCTAGGGGGTAGCATTAAAATAATATACAAAGTACAGGGGCCGTTATATTTAAATAGAGTAGTGTGTCAAATAGAGTTTTAGCGCATTTTCATCGAAAATGCGGGACCAACTTACAAAATAACAAACGATTATTTTTAAAGAAACTAATGTGAAAACAAAATATTTTTTTGGAAGACTCATTTTTTTTAATTCTTCGTTTTATTGAAAACTTTTTTAAAGGTAAAAAAAGTTTTATTACTAATAGTTTTATTATAAATAATTTAAAAAAAAAACAATAAGTCCAGTCGCATTAAAAAGTATGAGATTAATATGCATACGACCATGTCTAAGAATAACTCAAAATAAAGTTTTTATAATTTTTTGAAATTGCCAGATAATTTTTACTGAATTCCTCGCGGACGAAGTCGCGGGCAACAGCTACTTATGTATAAAACTATAATGTAAGTATGTGTCATCAACCGATTGTCAACTTCGTTTGTTTATTTTATGACTAGGCACATACATATATAGATAGAAAATTGTGAAACAATTGTTATAGAGTCTTTTGATTTTTACAAATAAATATGTCTATACAATCATGTAGATCGTAATACGTCTATACAAGATGTATTACGATCGTCGCAATGTCATACGCACCATGCTGTAATTAAATTGAAAAGAGAAATATCTATGTCTGAAATATGATGAAATACATAAAAAGATGTATATTTTATTATTGAAATATTAATATGTAACCACGCCAATTCGTCAGTAGACTCATTTATTAAATTAAATACATATTCATAAGCCTCTTGGCAACAACTGAGCATTATCAATCAAAATTAATTTATTGAATTTTTCAAAAAGAATCCTGTCATTTGTAAAAGCCGGTCGTGGTAAAGTCGATTGGCCGCAGCGCAGCCAATAGCGACGGCTCGTTCGCCGGAGGTGGGAAGAGGCAAACGTCAAATGCAAATGACGTTTGTACTTTGCTTTTTTTGTAGGAAACTCGTTTCTCTGCGCTTTGTTTGTTTACGGCCAGTTGTAGAAACGAAGTAATTTTATTATGAGTTAGTTCAAGTCAATGGTTTGACGCGCAGATGTTTTCATATTCTTCAAATATTATGCACATTTTTCAAGAAAAAAAAAACATCATGGTGGTGACCTAGGGAGGTTAGGCTGATTTATCATAAAAAAGATAATCGTCGTTGATGAATGTATACTGGTCGAAAAATTTTCAATGCCCTTTAGTACGTATTAAGTAGGTTATAAAATGTAATTTAAAAAGAAAACGAAAGGTCATTTACATATATATACACCGAGGTAAGATAAATTACAGGAAAGAGAAAAACTTAAGAAAGGAGTAGACGTAATAAACGGTCGTGAAAATGAAAATATTTTATGCTAGTTATATTTTGACGGTCGTTACTATAATCGGACCTAATAGGAGTAATATTTTTAGTCGCAATATTTGGATTTATTTTGCGACTCTAAAGCGCTAAAAGCTTCCCCCATAAAGGTAAATTACTACCTGAAAATCTAACAGACGTGTCGTTCCGGCGTTATCGCGCGCTGCACCAGCCGGGATAATCCTCGCGAGCCCCCGTCCCTCCCTGTTCCCTCCGGCGGGATAGTGAGGGAACGAGACGAAAGCTCGATGGCTGTCAGTCAAGCGCCGACGCCCGCGACGCCATAACGCACCTCTAATTATCGAAAAGAAAAAAAACTCGGAGTTGTCTATGAATTAATTTCCTTTTAATCGAATCGAAATGTGATAAAGTTAAAAATAACATTGTAGCCGTAGTATGCGCCGGTATTAAGTGTAAATTAATAATTTAAAAACAAAAACTATTTTTTTTGTATACGTCACATATTAAGCATAATAGCAAGGATGAGTGATTATAAATAAATATATTTTAATCTCTTTTGTGTGATTGATAATTTTGCTGGTGTTACCTAAGTGATTTAATTTAGAGAACAATGAAAACTTTTATGATTTATTCTGTGAATTATGTTGGGTGATAAAGAATATTTGTTACAATCTGTACCTATTGGATTCTTATAAGGTACGTTATATTACAAAATACTTTTTATGAGTTTCTATTTTGTTAATCACTAATGTCAAATAATGAAGCCTCAAATAAAAGTTGTATGAATTTATTAATCAATTTTAATACATCCGTCTGATGTTAATCTGATGATTGATTGAGATATTTGTAGCTTTTTTCAATAAAATAAAGACATTTAGAAACTTGTCGTTCACCGGTTTCATTTTCGTATAATTTATTCAGTTTTAGCGATTCACTGCTTGGTACCAATGCAACCAGTAAGTGTTACAACTTTGAGATAAAGGCAAAAGGTAACATATTATATTTAAAGTGAAATTTATTTGTATAAAGAAAGTCAAAGACGTCTTTTAATACATGAAAATAAGCAGTAGTTCAATAAACTCTGATTAGGTATTATTACTGATTCATAAGAAAGACCGATGACAATTTAGGCTAACCCGTTATCCTAGGTGAACGACAAATGAGTCAATGCGACGCGACGCGACACGATTTGACGCAACGCGAAAATACCAAGTAGGGGAGAAATGGCATGAAAGAACCAGTTTACTAAACGGAGCGAAAAAACATACTTTTAATGACACAAATGATATTTTTTTTTCTTCAATTATTATCTATTTATTAATATAGGTAATTTCATTAAAAAAAACTTCAACTCTATGGAAAAATCAACGAAATATTCATTTTAAAAAAATGTGTCTTTCGGCTCTTTCATAACATTTCAGTTTTGAAAGAGCTACTAAAAGTTATGGAAGAGCCAGTCTGTATTATAAAGTGTAATTGTGAAAATTATCGAAAATAATAATAATTCCACTATTAAAAAATAATAAAAAGACAGTACTTAGAGATCCGTTTTAAAAACTAATGACATTTTTAAG
>DWLR01005437.1:0-10968 GCA_018246295.1 Papilio alexanor hazarajatica
AAATTATCCAAAGCAAACAATAAATGCGTGAGTTTCCGCAATTTACTTTATTAGCTTACACGTACTAACGTATAACATAACAGACATGGAACACCATGAACATATCACTAAATTACTTATATAATAAACAAATATATCATATTAATACAGACCAACTAATATTTATATATGTAGTAAATCTGCAACTTTCATCTATTTTAAAATTCAAGTTAAGCCTGTTACGTATCAAAGACCCACTCTCTCAATTAAAAGTTACATCGATAATATCAAATAATTGAATTTTTATTACCTACAGTCAATTGCGTGGCGATGTCGAACAACTCTCGCCGCCCAAGCTAATTACAAAGTCACCGAACACTCCCAATAAAAACCGTGCATCGGGATGTGATCTGATAAAATTAGGATGGTCAAGTGCCATCAAGGGCCTAAAACAGTCTCCACTAGTAATTAATAAACGAAGTTCTCACAAAAGTACCGGGAAACTTGAGATCGCTTACAACATTTCACTTTTAATAGTTCCCTTTAATTGTACTGCAGTGTACACTTGCCCATTAGGCGACCGAAATAATGATACTAAACCGACAATAGCTCCTAACACAAGTACATAAAGTCTTTTATCGAATAAAAAAAAACGCTACGGAATAATTGAGATAAAGCTTAATAATTTACTATTGTCGATGACGACGCGTCCAGTCCATGTCATCAATTCAAATACGATGTCATAGGATTATAAAATTTAGTTTCTGTACATTAAGATTCAAATTTTAATGTAGAGATAGTGTGATATACAGTAAAAGTTTATTGCTGACCTTTCATATAATAAATGAAATGTTTGTGGATTAATAATAGCATTTTACATGTTACTTAGAAACATTCGACAAGCATCTAATTAGATGGCTTTAATATATTTTACCACGAGTTACAAAAGTAAGATCGGACTACTTTTGTTAATAGTTTCGCTGCAATTCTCTCATAGAGTCTGAATCTGCCTATGAGTCTTTATATGTTATGTGATATGAAAGAGAAGAAAAACTCGGTAGTAGATATGAAACCGTAAGTGTTGTCGCCCACATTTCAACTTAGCTAAAAAGCATGGATAACGCAACACAACGAATGAATGCAGTTGCTCCACTGACAATGGACGACATATCTATTAAAGCGTATGTAAAAAGGAAGGCACTGACTTGTAAATTGACTTCAAAAGTACCGTGATCACGCAGATTTTATTTTTGACAGCTTATATTTGGTGGATATTATGAAAGTAGTCTTGTCAAATAGTTCGCAACAACAACAAACAGTTGTTCGACGAGTTGAACGACATCTGTTGCACGAATGGCCCGCGCGACCGGTGAAATACCACGACCTCACAGAAGACAGGCGTGAAGTAGAAGTATTCTGCGTTCCGTCTGATGAGTGAGGTGCTAGAGGGTCAATTCTAGTCCTTCTCCCCATCTTTTCCAACTATCGGCTAGAGTTTTATTTGGAGACACAAGTTCTCACATCTGCTTCACAATTCTCTTCACAATTGTACGTTTATTATGGTTTAAATAATTTAAATTAATTCCTTTACATACACGTCCATTAAATTACTTTTGCAGCTGAAATATTTTTAAAATGTAGTTTGGAATTTTTTTTCTCTCTAACAGATTCATAGTGTAAATTTCCAATATCTTTCTTATAACGCAAAAGCGAACTTATAGATTGTTGATAAACTAAATAATAAAGAGCACTCGTAATTAAAGATAAGAGAGAAAGAAAGATATGCGAAAATCATGCAAAATGTTAATCTCTTGTTACCCCTTTGTGTTAGAATCGTAATCAAACCATCACATTTTTCTACAATAATTTGTATACTTACTCGTAAACTCTGTGCGAATTCTGCTTAGATGTTATTTTTATGGTTACTGCACACTCCAGTAGGCCATAAAGGTTCCTACAATAAAACAATGTCCATAAGAGTATTACAAGTTAAAAACGAAATTATTACATCACTTAAATTTTCAATAACTTCTCCTTTAAAAGTAATAAAAATAATTCAGTTATGAAATTAAGTAAACACATTTTATCTGAATAATCTGAAGTGACCAACAGGAGTGATGATTTCTTACCACCATCATTTTACAGATATAACGTTCAAGTAATATTTTACAAATAAAATTACGTAACAAAACGAACTAAAGATAAATTTTAAAAAAAGTCGTTATACACATACGTTTCCGCTTCGTATGAATCTTTATCAACAACAAATTATTCATAACATACCTACGTCACTTTTATTTGATTTATCCCATTCGTAGATAAAATTAATGATCTAGCTAAGAAATATTTAACTCAAAACTCTGTAATTCCAACTACCATTCGGCAGCCAGATCATGGCAGGTGGAAAAATAGTGTCTTATATCACAATCAACTTTAAATTACCGCCGATTAGGTTGAGATTAATTGACATATTAGTTGAGAATATTACGTTCCTGATAATGTCCCACAACGGAGACGCGAGTTGAATTCTTTATAAAATATTTCTAACCTATGTTTCATTATGTACGTTTGATTTAATACATTGGACATATTCTATTACAACTATTTTGTTTGGATCATAAAATATTGCTACATTTACACTCTAGCTCTAAGCATGACTCTACTTGTAAAATCAACGTAACTGAGATTAATCAAAACCATTATTTAAAAAAATATGAATGAATATCTTCTTAACGTTATCAATTACAGCCAGTTCACGGCATTCAAGAGAGGACATCGTAACGTTAAAATAAACTCGCTTGAGCTTTGCATAATCTGTAAGCGAAGGTATATTGAACGAAGCCTTACCGCTTACATAAGTATTCAAAGGCTGTCTTTTCAGTTGTCCGTCCGTCTGTCAACAACAATACAGATGACAAAACAAGGGATATTTTCCCATATGGGCGCACAATAGCGCTTTGTGTGTGTGCGCGCATCTTAACAAATGGCAGAGTACTCCTTACTTCTTATTGTTTTCTTGCTGTTTCTCAACCTCTTACTAGTTCCACGTCGCTGTTGTCGAGGATTATAATGAGAGTTTATTATTAGTTGCCATGTATAATTCATTAATTCCAAAACACCTTAACACTTTGGAATTCAAATGTTGACAGGAAAATTGCTTTAAGAACAAAGACAGTATAGAAGTCATCTTTTTTATTTTTAAAAAGGTAGACCTAGAAACATCGTACACAAATAGGCCGGTTCAAATGAAGAAATAAATAAATTCACAAATTAAAATTTGAAAAACCACAAGAATCATTTCTTTCCAGTATACCTCTACCGCTTCTCAAAAGCGTTAAGACAAGTGTATATAATTTAAAAGTTAATGTTATAAACTTAAAATATAATTTTATTAAAAAATCTTATTCAATATAGCGTTTCCTATATAAGTATTTAAATCAAACTTGTAATAATAAACATATCCGCATTATAGTTTTTGTTTTAATCGTTCGGTGAGTTCTATAAAAAAACCTGCAAAATTCTTTGAATATTATATTCGACGATCCACCAACGCACAACACAACAATACGACACAGCGCTTGACAAAAGAATGAGCCGAGTAAAGCACAGACAACGAGCGAACGTTTTGTCTCTGGCTAAAGACAAAAGACTCTTTCATTCGTGAAACAATGAGTTGTCTTTACCTCATTTATCAAACAAACAGGTAACTTTCATTCACCGATTGAACGATTTAGATATGCAAAGAGACTACGTAATATTTACAGTGTTAATATTTATAAAATAACAATTAATATATGGTTTGGGTTTTTAGTTAATCTCGTTTTTAATTACAAAATATAAAAAAGTAATTTATCATCATCTGAGGCTCTACAGCCGCGGGTGGGCCTGGGCCTGGTCCAGTAACTTCCTCCATGCCGGTCTACTTTGAGCTTTTTGCTTCCAGCTCTTGAAACCGATGTTTCTTAGGTCTCGTTCGATGTCGTCGAACCATCCCAACTTCGGCCTACCGCGGGTTCTCCATCCATCTGGCTGACTCTCCAACAGACGTTTTGGCACTCTGGTATCATCCATCCTCGCGACATGTCCTGCCCAGCGAAGCTGTCCAATTTTTATGGCCTTAATGATATTCGGTTCATTTTAAATTTGGTATTGCTCGTGGTTGTATCTTGTCCGCTATTGATTGTTGACGAATAAAGCACCATAAATGCGTGTATCTTACCCTCAAACACAAGTAAGCTGTCCTCGTCTTTCTTACTCAAAACCCAGCATTCCGAACTATATGTTAATATTGGCCTTAGGAGCGTCTTATACAGAAGAATTTTAATGCTTCTGGAAAGTATTTTAGAGACAAAGTAAAAAGTAGGCCAAAGACAAACCAAATCCTAAGGCCAGTATCAGGCTACAAAGACACTTATTTGCAGTTGTTATTCTCCTGCTAATCTCCAAAGACATGTCATTGCCATTTGTTATTAGTATGCCCAGGTACACAAAGTTATCGACTCCGGCGAAGGTGTTATTGCCAATGTTTATTGATGCTGTTTGCGGTTCTTGGTGTTTTGTAGCCATAAGATACTTGGTCTTTTCCATGTTAACTTTAAAAAAGTAATTTAGCTAAAAATTATTTCACATTTAGGGCCATAGACAATATTTCATTTGACATAATGTAGTCAAGTCGACTATTATTATATTATGAATAATAGCCGTGATCATATGACGCATAAACATTTAATTATATGCGACAGTAAACATAATTAGTGGGCGACGATGACATCTATACGATGTCCCATTCTATTAATTCAAAAATGGAATGCATTCTAAAAAAGTACGTCATTGAAAAAGAACAAATACTATTACATCTGACCATAAAGACCTCTGTATCACTTTAAAGCTTGAAGAAACAGAGTTCTTAATAGATTGGTGGTGTCACTGGCCACCATTTCGTTAAAATTACATCTGAGGTCGCATTAAGCGAAGACATTTAGTTAGATAATAATTCCTAGAATCACATTACACCCGTTACAAGGTGAGAAATGAGAAGAAACTTGAAATTGGTAATTAGAGGCCTTCGCTTCGTATTCCCACTCATATAAAATTCGTTTTGTATTATACTTGTTTCTCCACTTTTATGGAATGTATCGTTCAGATGCAGGCTGATATTGTTATGGTTATTTTTTTCGTTCGAGATATTTGATCTCGGGGACAGAGATTTTAATGTTTTAACTTTTATTTGTTGCGGCGGCATGGTCAATTGCCTTTAGTTTGTCTCCGTTCTGTGTTAAAATTATTTCGTAAACATTATTTTGTATAGGTATATAGTATGATTAATCTTTTGTAAAATAATATAATATTAGCCCAAACATAACTTTGTTCTGTTTTATTGTAATTAATTATACATCTCTAAAGTTTTTAGTGCTTTATAAATTATAACAGAAATAAGTTTTTTTTATAGTCTTACCATTTTTTGGGTTAAAAGATTGTCATTATTTGTATTACGATAATACACAATATAAACATCTAGTGCTAAATGTTAAGAAATTATAAGAGGCACATAGTTATAAATTAAATTATAAATGTAAAATCCATAACATTAGGCAACAGGTTATAAATGTAGGATATAGCGAGACTATGATTATACTTTTGTTTTTAATAGCAGATATTAAGAGTACGACATACAAACCAAATTAATTAACTTGTAGATTATTAATCTAGCGTCTTTGAAGTTGACAATTGCAGTTTTAATATTTAAATGATTGGGTTAGATAAACGCAATAGTTAAACGATTTACCCGACTGACTGTACACTCCGGGGAAATACGAATCAAAACATACCTAACTCTTCGAATTTGTCAAGTTATTTAGGAACAGAAGGTCACAATTGTACAGATATAAATACACGAATGCTCGTTAAAAACATTATCCTCCCGTTAGTTTGACAATAATCAAAAAAGTGTAATCCATCTCAGTCTATGTGTAAATAATCCAGCCTATAAATGTGCCATAGTCGCCACGCTCGGCAGGCGGGTTGGCGATCGCATTATGATCCACCGAACTAATAAGAGGACGCTGCTGCCCGTCCTCCGGCGGTCTTTACATACTGACATAAGACAAACAGACATGTTCATGCACACAAATATTTGTCCTCGTGAGAATCGAATCCACTACATGCGGCGTGAAAGGCAAGCATCTTAACAACAGTGCCAACCGCTAAAAATGTAATAAATGAAATAAATCATGAACCATACTCTAGTGATATAGAATGAAGTTTAAATAACAGTATCACAGGCAACCAACGCGTGCATTTTTAAAATTCAATTTAAATTTAAAAAGGTTCGTTCAACAATCGAAAAACAAAAGGAGCACAGTCGCGCAGTTGACTCCGCGGGCGGTAAACGAGTAGGCAAAGGCAGAAGCGATTTGCAGCCAGTCGGAAGCTGTTTGTAGCGCTGGATGGTTCACAGGAACTGTATTGCCGTTGTTCCGAGTGCACTTGTGCGCTAATTGTTTGCGGAAAGGGTTCCTCGAGTATTATTAGACAGAGTTTTTAGGGTCGGAAAAAAATGTATTTGCTGTTAACAGAAGACTATATATCTTATAAGTCGTTTATGAGAGATAAATCACTGAGTTGATTATTGTCCTTCTTATGAACTAATCGAATAATTAAATGGTAATATTAATTTTGCTAAATAGCAAAATAAATATTTTACGATTTAATAATTCTAGAAGTCCTACTAACAATATTAGTCAAGCATTTATAGTCTTAAATACAAAATTGGGCATTACGCCAATGTATTTATGTTGTTACGGCGTTTCACTATCTGAAAGCCGAAAGTCGTGGTTGATAATTAAGCGACTAATTTGTTGATTGATTGATGCAACAAACTCGTTCGAACTTTTGCGTCTGACTGTACCCATACAGGCACTTGCGCATTTCGCAGCGGTAATTTTTCTCTAATTAAAATTATTCCGATTGTCGTTCTGTTCGTGCGGCGTTCGTTTGTTGTGGTCCGTGACGCGTGCCATTTCGAGCGCTCTTGTGCTTTTTAGTGCCTATATTTACCCTTCGCTTTCGCTGCCGAAACGACATCGTGCAGCGAAAATAATGGCTCGGTGGTTGCTTTTTTATTATTTTTATCGCACAAAAGAGTTGACTTTTAAAAGATACGCAATACATTTATTGCATAAGCCTTTACGAATTCTCTATCCCATATTCCTTTCTTGGAAAAGAAATATTTTTATAATTATTTCGTGTATTTAAATGTTACTGCTTTAAATACATGTGCGTTTTGTTTTTCGTTATTTTTTAATATATAGATATATCAAAATTATAAAATGATATTCTTTGACGGAACTTTGATATTTAAATACTTTTAAAAAAGTCGCTAGAAAGCCATCGCTTTCATTTCTAAAGCTTATCTTCTCAAAGTTTCTTCCAATACATTAGCCTGCCAAAATTTATACGTATATAACGTGTTAACGCGTGACATTTAGGCCGACCACGCGCGTTCGCGCCAAAAAATACCACAGATAACCATAGACAAATCGTGGCGGAATGACGACGCACATTCGCTAATGACGCAAAAATCTCTTATCTTCCGTCAGACTGACGTGGGGGAGACAAAAATGCTTGTTTAAAAAATGGGGGCCGTGAAAGCACTCTTTGTGGGCAATCGTATGGTGATGGTGATTACTATGGTTTTTCTCACGTTCCCTATTAATGGACATTTTATTGGGATTGATGAATACGAATTTGATTGTTTGCTTTTTCAAAAAGAAAAAAAAAACAATTATTTACGTATACATATCGTGTTCTAATAGGATTTATATGCAATAATAATCTCTACGTCTGTCCAAAACTTTCGTAGGGAAATTTAGCTCATTTACTTCAGTATTAAAAGAAGCTTCTAATAATTTCTTACCATCGAATGAACGATTCCATTTGTTTAGTACATATATGCATAATGTGTATTAATGATCTTAGTTATAAAATATATATTCTCCCTATACTTAAAAAGTATATATGAAAGGGAAATACTTAATTTGTCAAATAATCATATTTTTTAATTTGAATATTTTGCTTATCATAAATATAATTTGTAATTAATAAATCGCTATTGATTATGATCATAACTATTCAAGTAGGTCTGTAAAAGCGCTTCAGCATAATCGGCAAAAAGCTTGTAAAAAGCTCGATCAGCTCTAGGAGCTAAGTACTTTGCGAAGTTATTAATAGTTAATTACTTAAACATAATGTATTCATTATAAATCATCTCATAAAGCTTTAATAATCCGGCTGCATCAAAATATACATTGATGGACGAAGACAAAACACCTTGTTTACGAGAGGGGGAGGGTTATATCAGAGGCACGATCAAGCGTATTAGCCGATCCTATTTAATAGGCACCCCTGAACAGGGGCAAAAGCCAACACAAGGAGCATCTTTGTTTAACCAGATAAAATCTCTTTGACAATTTGTGCTCATTCAAATAAGGACCTCCCTTGATATATAATGACGCAAATTTCTGTTGAATCATAACCCTTGTTTGTTAAATCTTAATATATACCTTTTTAAATTTAACTTTTCATAAACGAATAGAATATTACTGAAGTTTAATTTATTACTAAAGGTACAGCAAACTAACTTATATATTTGATTTATTATTTTCTGTAGGATAAAACATTTTTTGTATGTATGTTTTTACAGTCTCTTTTTATCAATTTTTCGCTATCTGTCTACTTTATTTTTTTTAAAATAGAGTGCCTATTACGTATGTTTAAGTTAATTGAGCATTGTTAAAGTCTTGATCTTTAAAAACCATTGTAGTCAAAAGGTAAGTAAGATAGAATGACAAAACAGAAGAAGTTTTATAGTTCAGATTGTTGGTTAAATAAAAGTGAGCAGTGCTTAAGAGTAGGCGGGTAAGAAGGTGGAGCTTTATTTTTTTTACTCTCCTAAGAAATAGAGAAATGGAAGAAATGGATGGACTTCGTGAAAGATGACATGGGCAAGAAAGGAGTGACTACTGAGATGATGACCGATGAAGGGCCATGCATAACACGTTTCCTTCTGGATGAAGGCCCCACTTAAACGTGAGAAAATGGGCATGGGGCAATGTAAGCCTAAGAAATAGAGAATGATAAATCGTACGAAGTATTTCTCGTAATGGTTTCTTAAGGTAGTCGTTACAAGATTTTTAGGATGAATTTAAAATCGTACAATTGTATTTATCCAAAAATGTAAATGACCGTCATTTGTAGTCGTACATGTAATTAAGTTTTAATGGATTAAAAAAAACAATGAGTATTCCATCATCATCACGCCAACACAATTTTTTTTCCCAAAATTCACATGGATTTTTCACAACATATACTCTCTGAATTTCCATCTTACATCTTGTTAGATTTCAAGGAGTATTTCATACATTTAAAAATGGGCGATAGAGATATGCAAATGAACAACCGCTCTCTCTCTCTCTCTCTCTCTCTCTCTCTCTCTCTCTATGTATATACATATATATATATATACATCCCCATACACTACGTACTATCGATGGATTTAGTTATATACATACTGTATATAACTAAATCCATAGATGTAGATGTAATTTCTCTCATTCAACAATCACAAGGTTAAAGCAAATAGAAGTTAACCGCGCCTTGCTGTTCCCGGGTTAGATGAAAAACGCCGACAAACGGCGTAGGAATTAACAAAACAGATTACACCGGCTGGTCTCAAAGCGGTCGGGGGCGTTTGTCGCCGATTCTTTCCACTTACGCGAGCGCGGGAGTTAGAAAATGTAATGCTGACACGACTTTCCGGCTAGGCGAGATTGTAATGAGATGAGAGGACAATAGACACAATATTTTCATTAAGCTTATATTTTATTTATAAGAATTACAATTGAAAATTGATACTTTACCTAATAAATATTAGAAATCTATTAGATACGAATTATAAAGCGAAGCTATGTTGGTTTGAACGTGCTAATATTCTGATTTGGTAATATAATAAATTTATTTTTGCTATGACTGGCCAGTTATCAAGGAAAGTGATAGGTTTAACTAATAAAGTTTAACTTAATTTAACGTCACGCTAAGATGCGCTTCGAATAAAACAGCGGGCACAATCTTTAAACATATAATGTAAGTACATTAAATGATAATTTATATCTTTATGATAATTATAACAATAATTGGGCTTAAAATGACAACTACAGAGAGAACGACGCGGCGTAGCGTAGACCTTCTACAAGATCGATAACGATATGGTCAAATTCCGGGGTCCACTCAATCAAGAGACAAGTAATCGTGGATACCGATCTCGCCGATTCACGGGAAAGCCGTACGTTCAGCAGAGGACATTTATCCCAAGAAAGTTTTCGAAATAATAAACTTCTCGACTTCAATTTCGATAGCACAGAAGGTGTCAAATGTATGCGGATATCGTCAATAAATTAGTATGTTATATTTGTCATTAACGAAATTATTATTTTCGTACATAATTTTGTTATTTAAGTATAATAAACGGAGAATAAATGTTCAATGGTGAATTAGCAACGTTTTACTCATTTGACTTCCCGCGTCTTTGATTGCGTAAGCGTTTATGTGTTCAAGGGAACGAACGCAATTCGGTAACGTTTCGCAAGACTAATATACAAATTCAAACACAAATCCGGCCCGAGAATGTTTTCCATTCAAAGCGTTTGTCAAATTACCTCGCGCTCCCTCATCGGGCCCTTGTTTGTGAATTCCAATTCCATCTTTAAAATCGTTGCTGATTGTCTGTTTACATTTCTCTCTGCTTGTTTTGAATTTAAGGACGCTAATTCGACTCAGACCTATGGAGTTTCTGAACACACCCCTACTAACCCCTCGTCGTCTGGGTATTGAGACGCGAAGGTAGCGGGTCTATAAAATTGACGACTTTATCACAGATTGACATATTAATTAGTCGCGTCATTCAAATAATATCAATCTCATTATAGGTTCTTT
>DWLR01005438.1:0-10967 GCA_018246295.1 Papilio alexanor hazarajatica
CGGCCGCCTGCTGCGCCGCTGCGGCCGCCGCCGCCGCCTGTTGTGCGACCGCCGCCGCTGCCACGCTCACCGGGGTGCTCTCCTCTGTGCCCTCGCTCTCATTTTGCTGCGAATCATGTGCAATAAACATTTAAATAATAGAAAAGATATGCTTTTCAGTCTTTTTGCTACTCGGAGTGAACAAAATTGAAAATGGCCATATTCACTTTTTACCACGCTTTTTAGCTACAAAATGCTACAAGGCGTGAGCATATTTTCTTAGAGCTCCTTTAGTTTTTTTCTTTTACTTCATATTGATCTGACAATTTATTACTAATTATGTTACACAATTAACGAACTAAACAATGTTATAATAGTTTTTACTTAAAGTCAGCAAGACTAATATGGATTTAAATTATAGTTTCTCATAAAAGAACACTACCATTTTTTATTTGAATGCGTATTCAGAGGTACTTTAACTTTAGAAAACATCTTATCCATATTTCTTGGTGGATAGTTTGCTTATAACTTTCCTAAATAAGCTTTCGAAAGTTTATATTAATTGGATTAGCCAGAGAGTGCATCTCAAGCAAAAGTGAACTTGATTATTTGTGCAAATTGTACCTAAATTTGTAAAGTTAGAGGCGTGATGAGATTGAAACCGCGTTGACTCACATTTTTACTTCGTCCCTGAATTAATATCCTCATGACTTTGATGTTTACTGAAGTAAACAGAAAACACTAGATCAGTATAGAGTTTTCTGTACTGATCCTGAAATCTATTTCTGAGTCATGAACAAACAACCACCCATGATGTAATTTTGAAAATTCATTGTTGTTCAATATTAGGTAAAAGATTATATTCGAAAGCATCGAGAGAAGCGTAAAGATGGGAGTCGTACTTAGTACATATGAATACTTTAGTTCTTTAGTTCATGGGCGAATTTCTCTCCACATAACAATCGAATTATAAGCTACGGCATTACTAAAACATTCGCACTTAACACTGTCGAAATCATAGACGTTATGCACACTATGAATATTTTTTTTAAAACACTTAAGTGTTTCGATTTAAGATGCTTTGCGTTGCTAGGTTTTTGAAACGGCGTTAGTAGCCGAAACCTATTAATATTTTAGATACGCAGACGTGCGCTCAGCGACAGCCGCTATAAATTAACGTTGCGAAGAAATATGAAAGAGCTAACATTTAGTATTTAAACTATTAATTTCAATCCCGTTTTTATACAGGTCAATGATTTCGACCATTACTTTCATCCGAACATAGTGTAATATTTTCTGACTCTATTTTTATTTGGACAAATCGTAAATGGGATTTTAAAATAAACGTATTACATAATTTTAACATATCTTAGACCGATTGTTTAACAAATTATAAGTATAGAAAGACAAATATGGAAGAACTTACTGTGTTGTTATTTTGAATTTCTACGGAGTTCTGTGCATGGGTCTGTGGAGGTGGTTGCGGTGAAAAATTGGCCGGTGGGAGTGGAGCGGGCGGCGGCGGGCCCTCGCTCTTCACGAGCTGAGGCTGCGGGGGTGCGGGCACGCCGGCCTCCGCCTTGCCTGCGAGTGCGTCGCCGTTGGCCGCGAACTGCGCCGCCGCTGCCGCAGCCGCCGCCGCCGCAGGGAACGGGGCCGCCATACCCGTTCCCACCATGTGCTGGAATCATACAATGACGTTTTGAATGCAAGAAGTACATTTCCTACATATAAAACGCTACCAAATTTGATTTTGGAGAATGTATTTTCATCGATAACATTTTTTTATTTCTCTTTATTGAAACCCTATAACGCGTGCAATATGTAGGTCTGGTCACAATCATTATTTCTGAGCCCATAACCGATCTATTGTCAAACAATAGCACTTTGTAGCGGAAAGGCGAGGCGGAGCTTTAATAAAACTGCTAAAGAGCTTGGGCCAGATCAATCAGAGGAAGATTACGCATTTAATGGTGTGCTTATTTGGATTATCCTAGCTTTAAATTTAAAAAAATGAATAATTGTAACAAAAACCTAAAAACTTAAGCGACACAATATTCACATGGCGACTACAAGGCATAATATAGTAGGGAGCAGAATCAGAATCTTGCAAAACGTGTAATGTGATAAAAGAGAAGTCTCGTGCCAATCATTAGTCGATTGATAGAAAAGCGGTCCACTAAACAAAGTCGACATGAGTAATTGATGATAGACAAATTTGAAGTTGTAAAATTTCCCAAGTAGATCTATATATCATTACTTGTATTGGTTTAATTAAAATATGTTTTAGTTTGCAGAGCCTCCGCGAATACAAACTGACGCCCTTCTCGTATCTGATATGTCGCTCTCGTGGCTGTCGTTACGCAAGTGATAAGAGCAAGGGTCCGATGCGAAGCGGAGAATATACACATATACATCGCATGGAGACACGAAAACGTATAAACTGATAAATTTCATATTCACTGAGCACATATAAAATGTAACTGGAATATCAAGCCCAAGCGCCTCGAATTAGATCAAATATTTAGATATACAAAAATTATAAACACGCAGAAATTATTTCTATTTGAGTAAACGTAAATATTATTGTTGTAATGAAACATTATAAAGTGATGTTTTCCCAGCGGTGGCTTGATTGCAGTGAGATAAATCGATTATGACAACACGGACATTAATTATTACATCATTAAAATTTAATTGGACACGCAACATATGCTAGCATTCTGTTTCAGGGCCGAGGTATATACTAATTCTGTTGTAATAAATACGGGCACTACTAGCGCCCTGACGTTTCTGGGCTGCGCTTCGAAATATTGACATCGCGTGTGTGCGACCGTGCCAAAGCTCACACCGTGCGTTATAAGTGCTAGGTATATGTCGCCGACCGATTGCGAACTTCATCAGTTTACGATTGGACTAGGCACATTATAAATTTTCAACAAATTGTGAAATGAACTGAAATCATTGACAATTTGACGCATCACGCCTAACGCAACAAACAAAACTAACTTCTACACTTTAACGTATAACCGAAGCAAAATATTAGCTCTCAATTTGACTTCGACAGTTTACTATATGACTTAAACATACCTTGATAACATTTTCCTAGTTTGAAACCTAATAATATTTGATTAATTACACACCAGTATAAACATGCAATTTAAACTAATTTAAATACTATCCGAGATAAATTTCTTTTCTTTTTGATCCTTATAGTAGAGACAGAAAAGACGATTTGTGGTAAATTAGAAGAAGTGATAAAAAATATCAATGTGTGTGTAAGACGATTAATTGTAATATTATAAATATACAAGTCGTAGGTACGCAATTTTAAATTAAAATCTGTATCAATAGCGTATCCAACTTTGGACAGGTATATCGAGAAAAACGAACATGAGTTTGCCCTAAAAAGTCACAAAAGTAAAAAGAACGTCTGTTTTTCCGGGAACAATGGAAAGCTAAGCTGTGAATGGGCGCTGCGGAACTAATCTGGCTTTATGAGGATTGCACAAATATTTTGTTGTGTGCTTTTTTGTTTCGTTCAGGCTAAGCACATGTATGCATGTGAATTTATTAATATTTTAAATGTCAAATGTTTATACGACTGTTTGCGAGTAATGAAAAAAAATGTAAAAATGACAAAGGTCGGAACTAGGCTCAAATGATCTCGCGAGGTGTGTGTACAATGAAGCTGGTAAACCGAAAGAGTAAGAGTAAGATTGGCTCACTATTACAAGTATAAATAATGCTGATTGCATATGTGTATGTTTTTTCTTTTGTATATAAGGCGAATTTAGTGATTTATATTTATTAAAAACATTTTCATACATATTATACATTTTTTCGACCGAAAACGGAGGATGTCCTTGAGAAATCCCGTCCCGTTTGCTGAAACTGTGACAATATCACCAGCTATTAACGTTAGATGGACAAATTTTGTTTTACAAATACGAGCAAGCTACATATTTACTATAGAGATAACATAACAGCAGTGTTTTTATGATTATAACTACAGAAAAATAAATACCCATGCCTTATAAAAAGTATACATGTTTACAATGGCACGTATAATTTCAAATCCTATCTAAGGCTATCAAAAACTTATTAACGTTCACTTGACGCAAGTTGTTTTACTTTAACCTTCAAGCTAAAGTTCAAAGCGAAAACCATTTTATGTAAGAATATCTTATTGTTCTTTATTAATAGATATTTATAGTAATGTCGTTGTGAAAGTATATGTATATATATTAAACACATACATACACAAAGTACTTTGAGTGCATTCTTTTTCAACTTTTTGGTTTATTGCTTCGTGCATGTGGCGGTATCTTTAGCATGTCTCTATCTATTATTATGACACTGATATCTACCTCGTTTGGTGATTCATACTAATAAAGGTTAAATGTGAACGTATTAAGTAATGTTATTTGACGCTAGCAGGTTCTTATGGCGCTATAATGAACGAAAAATAGTAGTTACGATCGACGTTAACCTTATGATCACCCCCAACGACTTCAAATTAAATGTTTAAGAAAAAAGTTAAGCATACTGCTTAACTTTTTTCTTAACTTAGTAATTTACTAACTTAACAGAGGCATAATTTGAAGATATTCTGCGGGGGATCGATTTCCAATTTACATCTCTATTTTAACGTTAGGAATGAAAGAAAAGTACAGTCGGAACTATATGAATATCGCTACCTACATTTAGCGGATGTAAAAATATTTATGTATTTCTTCAATAAATTAGTAGTAAATCAACGTTTGGCTGTTTTCTTAGCAAATAAGTAGCAGTGATCTTAAGGACTACTACTACGTATAAGGGGAAAAAATATTTACAATACGAGGGTTGTTATTTAATTTAGGTTAGAAGTCGTCGGGAGCAAAATTAAATTGCGTACGCGAGTCCTACTGTCCCTGCCTCCCGCCATCCGCCCCCACGTCGCTCCATACCAATGCAGCCTTGGGAACGACGGTACCAGAACGCCATGATTAAGAATAGCCCTTTCATTCACCTACCTATAAATCATATCGAGCCGAAAAGTGCTTTAACATGCATTTGTATGATTTATAACAAAACTGAAATGCGTCTATCCAATCTACAGCAGCAACGCGATTGTTACTAAAACGAGTATCTTAAAAAAGCGTACGATAATAAGATAAATAAAAAAAAAGTATTCAACCAGTGTTTTAGAATTCAGCTTACGTAGGACGTAACCTTTAACATATGACATTTAAAAAGGTTATAAAAAATTTAGTTGCCCCGTCAACAAGTTTATGTTCGTAGACTTTACTCGCAATGACACTGAATTAGATATGAAAGCAATTGAATAAGCTCTCATGACCTTTATCTTAACTAGGTAGGTAGTTAGAAACTATGATTGTTGTCACTAAGAGGGATGAAGGGATTCGGAAATCGAACTCTTGTTGCGCTTGAACTACGGATTTTCAGCGCATAGAACAATCAGCGGTCTCAGCTATGGAATGATTCAAGCCAACATTGTTGGGATTATAAGCAGCGGGAGGCGGATTTAAAATGAAGCAAGTAATTCTTGACTTCTAATGCCGGAGCCGCAGCGCTCGTCAGAGTCAGGAAATGAGAAAATTAGGATGTGGTTATTGAGAGCAATTGCTAACGGCTGCTCGCTAGCTACTGCGTACTATTTGTTACGTATGCGTCGCATGTTTAAATTGAAGGACTCATACTCTGATAGCACTATCGTCATTTTAAAAATTGTTTATTAATATTTACGCATCATTGCACAAGCTGACCCATTCGAATATTTTGCATAGCATTGGTCACGCACGGAATATTAATGAATTTAATTTGTTCTTCCCGTAGGTAGGTCCGTCAAAATTGTATATTTATGATATATGATTACAAATAACATTTTAGATGGTCATGGGCTGTTTTAAAATCATTTTTCTCCAGATCTACCTTGTCAGAACATAATCGTTTTAATTACCTTCATCATCATCATCATCACCAGACTAAGCAGCAGCAGGTTTTTACACGTCTTTTGAAGTTAACCGTTAGCCAGCAACTTTAAAAAGTTCGCTCGAAAACAATCATGTTTATATCCTTTTAATTCCTAGAAAACATCCAAAGTTCCGCTCACTATTTAGTGATCCCTGATATCTTAAAATCAAGACCTCGACAAAGATATCCCACATGAATAATTTATATTTTATGACGACGTATGTGGTGTTGCGGCGAACTGAACCGCCTCGTGCGCTCCGGGCCGCGTCGTCGTCCGTCGTCTCCCGCGCTCTTACTACCAGATTAGTTTCCTTGTCTATTGAGTTTTCACAACAAGCCCGAAACCTAAATGAATCTGTTATCTAGCCCCAACAGGAAGCTGTACGCTTCGCCCTCGTCGTAAACGTGTTAACTGTCCCGTTTATGTTCCACTTGTGTAGGGATTATGAACAACGTATTTAATCTTTGTGTACTTTACAAACGATAGATTGCATTTTACTTTTACGATCGCTTTATGAACGTTCTGTACGCGATGTAAGATAATCGGTTTTTAGAAAATTGTCAGAATTAAAGATATACTTTAAAGAGAAATTTTGATACAATGTCACTGATTGTAGTGTAGTGTTAAAAGATTGGTGATCAACTCAGACTAACTGCAAATTAGGATTAAATACTTTTAATCACTACGTTTTATACACACACGTGTACATGTATAGATATGTTCGTAGAACATATCAGATAAGTAGAATAAATCGTATGATTAAAAAGAACAACTGTAACAAGAAAAAATTCAAATATAAAAAATTAACGATTACATACATTTGTAGCTTGTATCCGACAAGCCTACATCCGGTGCGCGACTGTAGCCCGCTGCCCTACACTGCCACCCCACTTTTCTTCTTACGTTCCCGATATAGGAGATCATTTCCTGTTTTTCTTTACGGCGCCGATTGCCTTTCCTGTTTTACTTTCTTGGGAAGTATTTAAGAACGAATGTTTTTGCTTTCGTTTAAAAAGAAATCCGGATTTGTTCAATGCGAATATTATGAAGATATTGTATTCATGGTGGTTTAACAAAAACTAATAGTCAATTTGACCGCATAATATATGCGTAAAAAACTGTTTGAGGTCATGTAAACTGGTTCTCGTTATTTATTGTGCTATCGAAGTTATAACATTCGTTTTATAATACGAATTATAAAATGTTAGACAATATGTATACAGTCAATTGCTTTCAAATTAAGTTATAAATATTGTTATTTCGAAAGATTCAAAAGCTCGCTTGTGTCCTTGCGAAATGAGGCTTTATTTCTTACCCAAGTCGAAAATGCCTGACAAGTCTTACTTTCTATTTCGCTTTAAATGTTTTATATCGGAATTTATAACGGACTGATGAGATTTTGATATAAATCTACGTTAATACAATGTATAAATTACATTATAATATAGCGCAATATAAATGACAATTGCATTCGATGCACATAAAAATAGCGCATTTATATATTATACAAAAGTAAGTTGTGTAAAATTACCATAGTTTTGGCGAGTTATACACGTGGTCTTCCGTTGTAAATGTTCTTTTCGGACGTTTGTATAACATAGGTGAAAGTGATTAATCATTAATCGTTTCTCTGAATTGTGCTAACCAAAATCAATGACAGCATTATTCGACCAGCAAAACAATAATCGATTAATAATGGATTATACCAATGGATTACTTGGTACATAGTCTAACATAACGTTTAGGAGTAAAGATATTGTAGTGCACTGTATAAAAATTGTAACGTAGATAAAAACACTAATTACAATTCCCGTTCGTTAGCGTGAGGACGGCGCGGCGTGTGCGTTGAACCTTTACGAACGTTGAGTGGAATTACTGGCACCCCGCATTCGCGTGGAAAGCATGGTGACAAAACAGAGTTTCGAAATAAAATCAAATTTACAAGACTTTTTTCAACAAAAACAACTTCCATTTTTATCGAAATAGGAAAAGAAAAATACGGGAACGAATAAAGTATTGAAAAAACCTTTCGAAACCTCACAAAAGCCAAAGTAATAATCCTGAAATATACAAAATGAGTTGGTACATTTTTCGTGAATGGTACAATTTTACTCTTATTGTGTTGATTTACAAAGGGTGCTTCGTGAAAAATGGGCCTTAAGGCTCTCTCGTTTGTATGTTGGGCGGGTACGGGCGGGACCGCCGTGTTGAAACCGATTGTCAATAGGGTTGGGGTTTGGAGGGTGTCCCTGAACACATTAATAATCTTTTCTAAGGATCGTCTTAGAGTTCAGTGTTAAACTATACCTCATCATGTTCCTTATAAAATAAAATTCAATATTCATTAAAGTCCATTTCAGAACATGCTTTTTAAAAAAATAATAAGTTTCAAGACAGCACAATAGGAGATGATTTTAATTATTATTATTTTTATCTTTGTATTTACTGTATATGTTATTTTTCCATTCAATAATTATTCGTTATTAATTATCCTTGAATAGACTTTGAAGTCACGAAATTTGCTTAAAATTACATGTGTATTAGAAAGTTTAAAGAGGAAAAACAAATCCTATGATATCCATCTTGTAGGCCTTCACACAAATTCCAACGGCAGTCAGTTGCCATAACGAAAACCGAATTAAAGTTTAATTTCATAAGGGCATAAGCAGGAATTAATGTCATGTTACGAAATTCATTGATACATACGGATGGTAATGAGGTTTGTGGCAGCTTAATCTGGAAGTATACTTCCCAAGTTAAGCTGACTGTGTGTCACCTACCGCTGCTGCTGGCTTTATCACAGTTAGTTCTTGAAATTTAAGTAAAAACTCTGTTATTCATTTCATCTTTAGTTCATTTTAAGTTAGCATGACATTCGTAGCAATTTTGTAAGCGGGTCAATATTTCTGTATTTATGTCAAAAGAGGGTGAAAAGATTTGTATAGAGGCGATAAATTTAAAAGTTTTGAAAATAGGTTATAGCACAACAGAGCTTGGAGAGGCTCGGCGCACTCGTCGCCTCGAGCAGCGAGGGCACTCTGTTGTGTATTCTGACTGCTCACCGTGACCCTTGTCCTTGTTATTATTCACACATGAATTCGGTTGTGTAACGATTAAAGGCGTGCATCGTCTCCTACATATTCATCCTCAAATTACTAATGGCGCATCGACCCGCGTGGACTCATTTTACAATGATCAGTTAAGCCAATTTACATGGCCGTTATCATTTACATGATCAAACCGATTAGATAATACATTTTATACCTAACGTTTATTTTAGCATATTTAATTAAATAAGTTTAGTAAATGTTAATTTATCTTAATTCAAAATCTAGTAATTCGTACAGTATGACAACACACTGACAGATCGAATAAAAGATAGAGCTTGCAAATAATATTAAGTGGATATCAGTGATAAAATGGGTGTGACTTTTTTATCATCCATGTGGTCAGCCCTAAACAACGAACAAACACGTCTCAAAAGACCAGGGGATAAATTTTCAAAAGAGTTCCCAAACCTTTCTTCATTTATCACAATATGTGGTCAAATGTTTAATCACAACCTGATAATATACCTGATTTTCTTTGAGCGCAGGCGGTTACTAATACATATAATATTTATTTATTAATGTTGAAGGAAAACCGGCTTATCGACAAAGTTTCTATTTCCCATTAAAACGTTTAAGCGAAAACAAACAGTAGTAAACTGTTCAAGACTCTGTATGATCTAATTATAGTTAAGCAACCTTTTTTTGCCTTCATCTTTACGTTATAAATAAAATTATTAAATCTATGGCACTGGAATAAAACGTCGAAGAAAAGTTCTTAAAACCATTTACACATATGGCGTGCAGCAGTCCAGTTACATCCGGCGCAAAGGGGCGGGTGCGTAAACAATCAGATTTTTTATAGTTCCAGCCCGGCTCGCCTAGTAACGGGTAAAGCCGTTACTACGACTGCATTTACGAAATCTTAAATATAAATATTGACCTCATATGATTTAAATAGATCTTATAACGATTATTTACTATTTAGCTTAGCCATCCGGTCACATGTAAGTATTTTTGTAGGGCAAACAAACAATGGGTCTACTGATGATAAGTGATTATCGCTGCCCGGAACATGAACTACGCCAAAGCTGCACAGTAATGTAGTACTGCGTGCGTCTTAATGAAACTTTCGCAGAATTACACATGTCACGTTTTTTCTGAGTATAGTGTAGGGCGACATTCAAAAGAAAAACATGGTGGACTATCATCTAAACCTCCGTTGTGAGACGACTGTGTCTAGTTGGGTTTTTCTTAATTCTGATGGAATAAAATAAAATTTCCAAGCATATGCTTAGTTCACATGACACCATATCAAATAAGCTGTGATAAAAACACAAAGTTCAGAGTTTAGTCACATCACCCGACAGCGTTATCTCATGTGTCAATGATTTAAAACTACACTTATATATAGTGATAATTGGGACGTTAAGAACCCGCTGTAGGAACTATAGCAATATAATAGCTTTATAATGCACAGCAATATTTGGAGCTTGTGATGAAACATTTGACTAGAGGCGCGTAGCGAGCGTTTTCAATTAGGTAATTATATTAAGAACAATTAAAGGCAATTGATCTCAAGTGAAGCACGTCCGGCGAATGAGACGACTGCCGCCACGTCACCACGCGTGATACACGGCTCGATAGAAATAAACTGACACTTGCTCAGAATAAAATAACGATATCCGATCCAAAAAAAGGCAGAATTGCTTCTACATTTATTAGAATTTTTATTAGAATTACAAGTAAAACTTATTAAAAAACATAACACACTTATAAAAATATAGTATAAAAAAATAAATAAGCAAAACAAAATATATTAACATGGAAACTAAATATAGAAAGATGTACAGAAATCGGCTATCAGTCCAAAAGATCATCGAAAACAATTAGGAAATATGTAGAACAGTTTAATAACCCTTATTAGCTAGTTGATATAAGTGTTTTGTTAGCAAAATATT